>NDXB01000358.1:130406-165761 GCA_002631895.1 Agapornis roseicollis
CCCCCCCCCCAAACTTTAAGGCTTTCATTAACAAAAGGCAACTAAATAGTTCTGCTACATTTGAAGTATCAAAAGCAACTGTTGTTTTAACTTCTTGTCAAAGAATTCCTCATCCAACAGCTGACTTCCATCCCAAGTTCAAAGGATCACAGTGGAATTCAAGCCAGAAGGGACTTCAAGAGGTCCTCCAACCCCTATGCAAAAGCAGGGTCAACTTCAACTGTGACCTGCTGAATAAGGAGTTTCTTTAATCCAAAACTCCAGAAGCTGGAGCAAAACCTTCCATTCAACCCAAATCCATTATTCAGTACTCAGGAATTACCTCTAGGAGCTCCCCGAGGTCCACTTTGTCCAGAACCACGCTTGAAATTCTGCTGATACCCATCCTGAAGCAAAGAAATTAATAAAGTTGAAATTTAAAACGTAACCTTTGGTTATGTTTCAGGAAGCCAATAAAATAAGGACCTTTTCAAACAATATACCCTGACAAAACACCTGTGACTTCAGCATATACTATTTTATTGGTCTAAATTCGTATTAGAAAAATGGATTCTTACTCCTACTAGTACCTCACAGGTATAATAAAACATACAATGCCAAAATCTCTCTCCAAGTTATGCAGTTTAATGTGAATAAGAAATGTAAATGCTTATTTAGTGTTCCAATTTTTCAAGCTGCCCAGAGGTCAAACAGATTCATTTGCTAAAGGACCAGTAAATAAATGAAACGACATTTTAATGGCAGGATCAAAACGTCATCTTATTTGCTTACGAATACTTATCTGGGCCTATACAGAATTAAGACATTCTTCAGTCAGTCTAAGCTTTGCTCAAACTGAGCAGACTTCCTTCAGCAGACTTCCTTCAGAACAAAAAATTCTACACAAATTTCAGAGTAACAGAAACAGGCAACCCCAAACAAACCTGAAAAGTTCATTTCAATGGCTTTAAGTTTCCTTCTCACTTACTTAGTGTTCTTTATGATTCATTTAACCTTGCTTTAGTTACCAGACTAATTCTTTTAGAGAATGAGCAGCCAAACAGAACATGGTTCCCAATCATAATCAGCCTTTTAGTAGTCTATTTCTTCTGTTTAGTATCTGAATTTTTTTGTCTTTATTACCAAAAAAAAAAGCCCTCGAGTGCTTTCATTGTGCTTTTTCATAGGTACTTCTAAGACTGTCACAACACATTAGTAGCTTACCCGCTGATAGTTCGAGTAATCCCGAGGAGCATTAAACTGGGGCTGTGTATAACCACTGTTCGGAGTGTTGGAAAAGGAAGGACGGTAGCCATCATATCCTCCTAAGGAGCAGGGCACAAGTCTTTCACTTGGAAATGACAACCTATTACTTTATGCTATCATTTAAAGAAAAGCAGTAACAGCATTTTACCTAAACCTGAGGAAAAACCTTTAGTAAGTACAGTTTACCTGCAAGTCAAGCAAACGTTAGTGCTAACAGTATTACAAGAATGAAGACATAGTGAGAACTGGGAGGAAGAAGCAGCAAGTCAATACATTTCTCTACTGATGTGAGGCTTTATTTACATATTCAATCCAGAGCTAAACATAGTAATACTAGGAGGTAAATGTACCAGCCGTGACCTGCAAGGCCACAACAGCCAACATGAGCAAGAAGGTGTTCCTGCGCCAAGACTCTTACAAGGGCTGAGAACCATGTCCAAGGATGGCTCCAGTCCCAAGGATCTAATGCTGCAATCCAGATCAATTTTAAGCAGACATGTAGCAATCACTGCATTCCCTACTACTCTCAGTTGTATTTTTATTGTACAAGTTTCTCATCTACTCTCCAACCACTTAAGAGGAAGAGAACATGGCAAAAGCAGACAGTACTGTACCCATTAGTCTAATCCCAGACTACCTGACAAAGAAAGTATCTCTCTCCCCCATTCCAAAAGACACATCTTTGTAACATTGACAGCCAGGAATCATGACAGGTCTCGTATTTATTCAGAACTACAGTATCATTCCTATTAAATCCCTCAGATTAATGACTTCTGGACTTCTTTGTTCTAGTATTTCCACATTATTCAACCTATTCTCAATATAAAACACGGAAGTCTAAAATACACTGCTTTTACCATAATTGAAAATAAAAAGCAGTTCTGAAGTATCAATTTGCATCTGAATTCCTCACTTGCTGGTTGTGAAATTGCTGGATATGTCTGTGTTTGCTTATACTTGCAGGACATGCCTAATCACACTAACACTAAGCCTTTAGCACAGAACAGAAAAGAAAGATGCTTCTTTGTTTCCATCCAAACCAAAGCCAAACCAAACACCTCAAATTTAAGCTATCTAAAGCAAATGGATTTTTTACTGCAAGTTTAAGTATCTTACAGAGCTACTATTACAGTATTAAAACAGTAACAGGTTGGTTTAACACTTCTAACTCGATGCTGTGTTTTCAGAAAAAAGGCAAATTCAAATGAGTGAGTTTAACAAAGCTGTTTACCTCTAAATCCATTTGCCGGTCCCCTGTAACCGTTCATTAAGCCACGAGCCCCACGTGAGCCACCACGAGACACTCCTCGACTGTTGTAATAAGGCTGACTGTTCCGTGGAAATCCAGTGTTCTGCTGGGGAGGTTGCTGGTGGTTACCTGCCACTTGATGAGTCTGGTCCGGGGAACCATGGTAAGTACCAACCACTAAATTGGAATGGAGGGGGAAAGGAAGGGGTGGGAAATGAAGTGTAAGAGTATTTAAACATAATATTTAAACAACCTAAAACATTTTAAACAACCTAAAAATGGTAGAGAGTTGAGAAGTATCTAGCATAAAGTCAACAACAAGTATTCCTCATACAGGTGCAATTTTCTGTGTTATTTCAAACCCTTTAAAAATCAACAACACACACTCTAGGGGCAAAAAAACCCACCCCAGTTACAAGTAAGTTAACTCACTTCTTTAACTTTCTCCCTTCTGAACTGGCAGAAAGCCACTAAGAAATACTTGTTCTCACTAACTAAATTCTCTCAGCTGTGCTAAGGTGGGATTGATGGGAACATTTTAACCAAGCTGATGTTTTGGCTGTGTACAGGCTGGGGGAGGCAAGAACAGGATGGACAGCTTGAGATTATCTGTGCTTTGAAGTATGACTACGTCTTTGAAGTAAGGTATGCCACAACATATTCACAGGAATCACTGGATTACAAAACCAATCTGAGGATTACTGGCTCAGTAAGTGCAATGAAAGATTAATTGTGTATGTAAGAGCAAAACAGCTGTAAAATGTACCCTGATAACAAATGCTGAAGGAAGATCTCACAACTTGCAAGCAGTAAGTCCCTCTCATTTCCAGAAAGACTCCCAACAGGGAACACAACTTTCTGTCTACCCCATTCATCATAGCATACTATGGAATTTAGGCAGATACTCCCTTCTCCCAGCTTCCCATTGACTCTTGTGGAATGCATGAAACAGCCATCCTTTGGGGTGTTTAATGTGTGCAGGTTTTGTTCTAAAGCCACTGCATTTTCTGTGTATCATGAGTTCCCTTTACTGTTCCACTAAATTTGGCATTTAATACTGCATGGCCCACCTTCCATACCAGCACTCCCCAGATTGTCTTTCTGTCTTGCACTGTAATATGGCTCAAAACCTGTATAGATAAACAATGAAACTTGGTTCTCCCTCTTCCTATCCAACCATCCCAGTATCACAGCCTGCAAGGAAGGCAGATTTCAAGATCATAATCAGTAATACAAAAAAAGGATTGGCCTCCTTTTCCTCACTCCATGTCCAGTAGTTGTTAGCACTTCACCCTTTGTCATCTCTTTTCTGTGTCCTTCATTCAAAATCCCTCTCTGCATCTGCACATTTTATCTCAGTGGAAAATGAGGAAGTACTGGGAGAAAAACAGCTTTGTACATAGACTTTATTTTACTGTTTGTTGGAAAGCATTTTGCCTGCTGATTTCAAACCATGTCTAACTGGTTTTAGCTAACAAAAAGGTCTAGGTCTTTGTGAACCTTCCATCACCTGTCAGAACCAATTTCTATTTGTTCTCAATTCTAGCTTACTATTTCCTTTTTGAAATGTCATTTCATATAGTACAATCTTTTTTAAGCATTCAACATCAGCAGAGCAAGTACTCCACTATACTGCTTCCATCTTTAGAACAATCCTTAATCCTGTTCCTGTTTGTTTTTTTTTTTAACCCATATAAAACTGAACCAACCAATTCTTTAACAGTTGGCAAGATGCATACTGAATTTCACCTCCAGTTGGGTATTCACACTGAGCTAGAGTAACAAATTCCAGTACTGCTCAGGGAAAAGCTTTCAGGACTTGACATTTGAGAATGTGTGACATGTTTTGCAACATCATCTAGGACTTCACAGCCTGATTATCTGCTTTACTGCGGCTACTGCCATCTCAGTTTTTGCTAAAGTACCCTTACCTGTCTGGAGTTGCTCTTGCTGAAGATCTGATTGTTCTACTTGGTGAGGCTGATTGGAGAAACTCTGGTTGTAACTGGCTTGGTACTGGTTTTGCTGCTTAAGGGTTTCTGGCTCATTAACAGGAGGAACGGGTGCATTCATGTTGAATACCTACAACGTGAGAAAAACAGCTCTTTGGTCCAATTAATTTCTTAAAGTTCTTCACTGCGTCATATAAAGAATTATCCAAGTCTGACAAATGTTAATAACCAAAGACTATTTTATGTCATTACAAGACTGATTCCACTGTTTGTACAGAAAAAGAATGACTACTAAAGTAAAGGGACTCTGTACTGATCTGCTACTTACTGTTTGCATGGATTGGAATGGAGCTGCATTAACATTGATTCCACTGCTATGCAAAGGCTTGCTAGATCCAGCCTGGAACACCTGTGGCTGGGATGCAGTGGGAAGTGATGATGATGATGGGGTCTGGTCTGCATTCAGTGACATTGAAGCCTAATAATTGAAACAAACAACATTTAGTAGCTTTTGCATGATACTACGTAATTTTACCTAAAACCCTTACTTTAAAAAACCCAAACCACCACATTAAAAAAAGTGATAACCCTCAGATTCACCCCAAGAAATGAGTATTTTCTACTTCAGCTGAACAGCCTCATCACAACAGCATAATGGGAGAACATAAATCTACCAGTCTTCTCCTCTATTAACTAGAAACACAACTACAAAAACCAGAGGGGGAAATGAACAAGTTTCTGGGCTAAATGCTAGCCAATGTATAAAACATAAACCACATTTCTTAAGCCAACAACACTGATGCTCATGTTGGCATCTAACTAAACAATCTTGTTAATTACAAGTCTTGCTATGAAGGAGTAACTGGTCATAGATAAGTTCAAAATGTGGAAATTAAATGGAACTGAAGCAGTCTTATCTACTGGTGACTGAGAATTAAAAGCCACATCTTTATTTATAGAGAAGCACAGACATTTGATCCCACCTGCAAGCAGAGTCCTTCCCAACCCCTCTGAAATCAAGACTTGCCTGAATCTGGTCAATTGATTCTTTCTGTGGCCGTTGCTCTGTTGTGTGAGAAGGCTGATACATGGGTTGGGAGCCTGTATATCCCTCACTTGTAGAAGAAACCAAGGGCACCTGATAAAATAAACCCCAAAAGCCCCCCAAAAGTCAGCTGATGCTCATACACAGTTTTAGTAAGAGTATCAGAAAGCTCTAGAATTAGCACTCTCTATAGAAGTATTTATTCCAGCAAATCTTTACAATTATTATAAATTAAAGACTGTTTTAACAAGTAAAGTGATTTAACCACCTCATCTTGACATGTATTCTAAACATGTCACAGCACCCATCCTCTGCCACAGTGTATTCTGTGGATATTTCTCAACTGGCTGGACATGTATTTGCTTCTACTAAAGAACATCCTTTTCCTCATTTCCCTAGGCAACCCCAACTACAGTAACAGTAAGCATGGGAAAAGAAAGACAGGAATATACAGCAGTTTAAATAAGAGAACTCCAAGCTCATAGGGAAATAGAGAAGGGCTGGTTTCCAGTGGACTGGATTTGCTCATTTTACAGCCTTTGCTCCTCTGCACAGAGTCCAGTGAAAACTCTAACCAGCAAAGCAAAGGACTTTGCGTTTAAGGCTTTCAAGGACTTCAAGAGCCAACTGATAACAACTGATGGCTGTGTTCACATCACCCTCCTGAGCATTCAAAAGCCAAGAGGTACAGTAAGCTTGTAAGATCCCAAAGAGAATCATTGGCAGCGCTGCTTGAAGGAAAGCAAGTGAAAAAAACCTCAGATATCATCAATCTAACTGCTCTACAACTCCAGTACTAAAATACTATCCAAGCAAGCAACTGGGACTAAATCCTTACTAGAACAAGAAAAGAAACAGAATACAAACTATACAGTTAATCCATTAAATCTATTCGTGGTGACACCCACTTGACAGATACAGACTGCCTTGTAACCAAGTTATTTTGGTTTGGTATTTCTGTTGCAAAGAAGCAAATACAGGACAACTTATTTCTAGCTAAATTAAAAATACTACTACACATGGTTTCACACAGAAAAGAACACTGCTAGAAAAAGACTGACACATCTAATTATTACTCCATCTTGCACAGAATGCACAGAGAAGCCTCAAGTTAAACTGCTATGTTAGAGGAGCACTACACAAAGCATATTTTCAAAGTCCTTTCTCTCAATCATGCAAAACCACACTTAAAATTCACCACTGTCACACAGAATACAGATTATAAGTGATGGCAGCCTAACACACAGGCAGGTGGAAGTCAATTTGTGAAACTGACTGACACACACTAAATCTGAAGGCTGGGGTGAGCTCCACACACTGAAAGAACTAGTAACTGCTGAGAAGTCCACACACTAGGACATTAGAATGAGCAGCACAAAGCTTCTCTGTTTGTGCCCTTCAGTTTAAGAGGCCTCACATCAGAAGTGCAGTTCCTCAGGAAACTCATACTTCAACCCTGAATCCAGCTGTTTGCCAAAGAGGAAAATCACAGAATCATAGAATAGCTAGGGTTGAAAAGGACCTTAAGATCATCCAGCTCCAACCCCCCTGCCATGGGCAGGGACACTTCACACTAAACCATGTCACCCAAGGCCTGATGAAACTCTATTACAGAAGATATTCAATGTCTGCATAGCATAGAAACTGGATATAATGATGTTTATAAGCAACAATGCTGAAGAGACAGTGGAGATCAGAAATTGGAAACTCAGCTTTGAGTTTCTCATGTAATTAGGAACTCAATCCTGCTGTACTATCAATCAAACCTGAAATAAATGTAAATACAATTTNGATGTTTATAAGCAACAATGCTGAAGAGACAGTGGAGATCAGAAATCGGAACCTCAGCTTTGAGTTTCTGAAATAATAGGAACTCAATCTTATTGTAGTATCAATCAAGCCTGAAATAAATGTAAATACAATTTGCTAAACATTTTACCTGTGTAGCTTCTGGTTGCACAGGAACTTGATTAGGCTGGGCAAGTCTTGACTCGGCATGAACTGAAGTAAAATAAGTTTACTTACTACATAGCACAATCAAACCTTTCACAGAACAGCATCACTGTCTTTTCTAATTCAGTTATTTGAGAGCTGATCATCATAAAGATGATTATTCCTTAGCACGGCCAAGCTATCCTTAAAAATTCCAATTACAGTTTCCATGCAGAGTTACTTCCAGTTATCCAAAACAATACGACATTTCCAAAAGATTAAGCAAATCTCTATTTTGCCCATTTAAAAAATATTGAAGATGTTCCACCTTCCCAAGCAAAACCTAGAAGCAAGTAAAAATCAGAAGCCTACAAATAGTGTTCTTTAAAAGTACAATCACATTTCTGATAAATAATAATACAGAGCTCTGAAAGTGTATTTTTATTGAGGACCCTTCTACTATGTAATAGCAACTGAAGCATTTCTAATACGTGACTTGCAGGCTTCCCCAATATTTATGTTAGGATTTACCATTACAAACCTGGAGGGCAAACCATTTGTGGCATGTCCAAATTCTGTGCTGGATTCATGGGCTGTGCAGACACGATAGCAGGATCAAGTGTTTGGTTCTCAAACTCCAGCATAGAGTCCTAGGGAAAAACATCAAATCAAATCTAATCCTATTTATTGTATTTCAGGAATATTAACATTCAGAACACAGAAATGGCCAGGTCCCAATAAAGAAGTTTACTTCACAGTGAAAACAATTCTGGGTTAATCATTTTAATCAAGATACTAAGCCCTCCAAAAACGTATTTATTACATTAAAAAATCAGTTAATTTATACATTAACTCAGAAAAAGATAGCTGGAGGGAGATTCTAATAGCCAGCCAGAACAGGTGGCAAATTGTTCTTTATTCTTTATCCCAAATTAGGACTTTGTAGGAAGAAACAAAAAAGGCACAGAAGAAGCGGATGCCTCATTTGTTACCGAGGTGTCTACTCTCTTTTGTGAAGGGGAGGCTTTTTCTGATATAACTATTATCTTCCAATGTTTTTCTAGTTGTTCTAACTTTAGAGTTTACAAAGGAGCCTTTAAGAAAAACCCAAAAACTACTGTCTTTACATGTAGAAGTTTTTCATAACACAAAATTTAGAACTACATTAGAGAAGGCATCTTTTACAGATGGTCTCACTTCAGCACAATACACTATGGCACCCAGTGATGCACAACTTTCTGCCTTCTCTGTACACTTAACACAGACAAGAACCAAATAGCTAAATAACCTTCTAGTTGTACTTTTACAGCAGTACAGATTTGCAGGCTTTGGATGAGATCTTGCCATACAACACTGAACGCTGTCTGCAGGACCACTGTATCTTTCAATCGAACTACAGCAGATTCTTTAAATCATGCCTAACAGCCAGGAAGCGCTATTCTCTTTCTTTGGTTCTACCTTCACAGTACAGTGTGTTCATCATACCTGCATGAAGTTATATGGACCCTGCATCTGCGCCATAAGGTCCTGTACTCGTTGTCTTCTAACAAGAGGATCTGCTTGAGCCACAGTAGTGAGCGTGTGAGGTTCAGGAACTGGAGGAGATGTAGCTTGTGTCTGTTGCTGCAGTGAATTTACAACCTAACAAGAAACAAGCAACCAACTGCAATTTCAGCTTAAGAGAACACTGCACAGAAGTGAGTCAGTAAGTCTTGATATTTACAGCTGTTGCCTAATTCGTTATGGATGTAATTACTATAGTGTTCTTGAAGAAAAATACTACATCCTCCTACAGTCATGCCAATACTTGTGGCCAGCTACTGGCTGAACACTTAATAGGATTAGAAAGTCCAGACTGTGCTCTATTTTCTTTCCTTCTACTCTATTCCCCATTAAGAACAGTGCTAACAAAAAATTGTTCAATATTACGGGGATTTCTTTTAGAGCAGAATTTCAGACAGCAATTATCACCATTTGGATATTTAAAGTCAGGGAAGATTAAGTTTCAGATATATGCACAGATGGAGAACAATTATTGTCTCCTACATCTTTGGTAAATATAAGTACAGTCAGAATTTTTGGATCATTTAAAGACTTCAAACTTTTAAGTTTTTACAGCCACCTCTAGGCCATGTTCTCATATGTCATCCTAGCTAGCTGATTTATATTCTCAGAGAACAGCAGGCAGCATTGCATGACAGAAAGACTGCAAGACAGCACAGTGGGGGGGACACCAGAAGCCCACAAGCAGAAGCAAAACTTATAGTGAGCAGGAAAGCTCAGATTTACTGGCTGGATTCCAAAAGGGCACACAAACAAAAGTACAAAGAGCAACATGCTTTCAAATACCACCTTATCAAAGACAGCAGAGCAACCAGGAAAGCTGAACATGAGCACCTAAAAACATCCATCATCAAACAGCTTGAGAACAGATAGCTACAAGGATGGTCGAGCTCCACAAAGTTGCGCTTTAATGTTCCTGATGAGTTTTGTTCTCTAACCAACTCCCATTACATGAAGAACAGTTTTCAGTTTGCATCATGTCAACAACTGTCCTTTAAAAATATAAATGTCAATAACTTGTCTATCACTTTTGTACTCCCATGAGCTTTTAATTATTAATCATCTTCTAGATAAACAGGCAAGCCTTAAACTTACAGTTGCACAAGATATAAATGAGCATAAATGCACCTGGAAGTTCAAAATACTTCTGTAAAAGATCTGGTTTCTAATTAGAACTGCATAAGCCAGATTTCTGCACAGCAATCATGACAAGTGACAAATAATCCTACAAACATAGGCCTGATCTTTAAACTTGAACTCCTGCTATCCACCTTCCTTGCTCAGAGCCTACTCCTTGTTCAGATGTACAATCATTGCTCTATATGTGTCATCCTGCACCTAACACCACCTCACCACGCTTCGATGACTCTCCTTAACCAAATCCCTACCCATCTGTAATAGAAAATTAAAAAGTAATAAAAAAGTAACTAAACTAAAACACAACCACAACCTACATTCCTCTTCAAGATCTCCTTCAGATCCATACCTCCAGTATTAGCCATTCAAAGATAAGCAGTTTGACAATTCCCATGGATGTACATCCTAAGGCTTTTCACACTGGAAAACAAGCACAACTGCCTGCTGTATTATAGTCCACAGACTTCAAATGATGGACTGCTTCCAAACTAAGAACTAAGCCCTGTTAAGTGGATTATTTTTCCCCAGACAATGTTACTTAGAGCACACATTTACACCTCTTGCACATTACAAAGTCCAATAATGAAAGCAACAATGCAAGCCAGGTGACTGGGTGAAACTTGAAAGGTTAAACCAGCAGCTACTCATCTCCAACATCATTATGGCTAAAACCAGTTTCTATTTAAGCACCATCACTCAACTTATGAAGTTTAAGTAATTCATAAGAATTCAGTACCTGGAATAATCAAGAACACGGAACAAGGATAAAAAAAATCTAACATTTTCCTTTTTCACCAATAGTACTGTACTAACTTCACATGGTGCTTGATGCATTACATTTTCTTTTGCAAACATCTTTTTTTAATGGCAAAAGGAACTTTTTAGGGCCTGTTCCTTTAGTCTTATTACCACTATCAGGTGCTTTGAGCTATTCTAATCATAGTAGGATGAAACTACTACAAAAATTTCAAGTTTTACATATTAAGCAGCCAATGGACAGGTTGTAGTTCTAAAGCTATCAGCTTTCTAACTGTCTGCTACATGAAAATGGTGCAGAGACAACTCAAATATAAGGATCCTTATTCAAAATGCAAATTATTACCCAACCATACATCTCCATTCATCTCAGAACCACAGCAGGAAGATGAAACTTTTAAGAGAGCAGAACCTCTGCAAATCATATTTAACTCATCAAATTGCACTCTGCCTCACCACCTTGCCCCTTGACCTTCTCAAGGCAGAGCTGCCCAGATGCAATCAGAGGAGAATAACATGGTATAAAGAAGGCCAGGGGGCAAAGAAAAAGGAGATGTAAAACCAGAAGTTTAATGAGACCATAAACCAACCAGAATGAGTTTTTATTCTGGCAGTCACAGAACAGTTTCCAATTCCACACAAAACACACACATGTCCACCCAATCAAGGTTCCATAATCTAAGACAGAAAGAATTTTGTATTCAAGCAGATTCAGGTACTTCTTACAAAGAAGCAGTAAAAAAAAAATAGAAATCAATCAAACAGAAAAGCCAACAACAAAAATCCCAACAACCAAACCCCTGCTGTTACCAATGAAGGGCTTCTTGACCAAATCTAAAACATCATAGAATCCAACTGCAAATACACTCAGAAAAAGTCACAAGCAAATTCCTTCATGTGAAACTTCAAGAAGACCCCCACAGAAATGCCACTGTGAGACACCATCATTTCTTAACCTATAAACATAGCACACCAGAGCAATCTTGAAAGCATCACATCTACTCATGGGTTACTGAAAGACAAGTCTGTGATAGCCTTCCCCTTCACAAACAGTTATGGAAGTCTTCTGCTTAAATATTCCCCTTCACCTTCCAAAATTAACAGCTATCGTTCACAGCTCTTATTATACTGACACCACAAATACCTCAAGCTGACAAAGGCTCTATACAATGTGTATCATCATCTTCCATAAGGACAATTCGGCTGCATTCCCATGAGAAATGGGATTTTGATGCCAATAAGAACAGCAAGAGTCATTTCAAAGACACTCTCAGTTTCCCCTTTTTGTGTTAAATCTGAGAAAATAAGGTTCTTAGTTTATGAAGAAGCAGTCTTTAACTTCAAATTGCTCATTTGTACATAGTCCAAGAAATTTGGACAGAAAGGACAACTGAAGCGTATATTCTTTTGTATTATATTGTTCTATGAAAACAAAGCCAATATAATCCAGATTTAGCTGACTAGTAAAGACGTGTGGAAAACTGCAAGTTTCTGAATTCAATCTGACACAAAACTGAGGCCTGAATTTTTTTACCACACCAACACAGTTAACACGTATTATTATTATTCCCATGAGGAAGGGTCTGAGTCTTCAGTTGTGCAATACACAGCCTTGCAGTTTAAGAGCAGACAGGAGCACAACAGGCTTTGAGCATAAGGATGTGTTCTATAATGTCTGCATCTGTGCTACTCATATGAAGAACTACAGGGAACCAAACCTCTAAGACACTCTGGGCACTTGGTAAAAACACAGATGTAATTTAGGTATAATTCAAGACAGATTAAAGCCAATCTTCAGATTTTAAAGAGATTTCTTAAATCACATTCAATAGCAGTGATATTTTAGGGGCTTTAAAGTAAGGAAATGGAATACTATGACAAGGTACTATGAAAATCATTTGCATACATAGCAAAGTTCTCACCCATCCTAAGTGCTATTACATCTCTTAATGGTCTTCTACACCATAAGATACGAATTTCAGCCAGACTGACAGTAAAATCAGACAGATTAGATAATCAGATCAAAATGACTGTTCTCTTTTCCACCAACTGAAGATATGACAAACACTTCATACATAAATGAACCTGAAAACACAAAGGAAGAGTTTAAAAAATTGACCATCTGTAATTTGCTGCTGCAGAGACTAAACTGAATCAAAACTTCAGTCTCCAGCACCTAAAAGATGCTGCTAATACCTGTTCCTACCAGACAGATACATCTCAAGTTCTAACATACCAAACATTTGAATGACTCCATGTGACTTGTCCTTTCCAACACATGAAGAACACGAATTTAAGTACAGTAAGATGACGGACTTGTACACGTAGTTAAGTCTACAGCTTAAATTGCTGCACTGGGAATGATCCCAATAGCAACATACCACAAACATCACAAGCGAACAATCACTCAACTGCAAAAGAGTAGCAAGTTAAATACTTGAAGAACCATAGTTCCTGAAAGCAAGGATGTACATACAAGCATATTTTAACATCAAATTATGTGCATATGCAATCCAGAGTAGGCATTAGCTGAGATACTAATTTCCAGCTCCCTCTCCATAGAGCTGCTCAATGAAACACACAACTATGCCATGCTGTCAGCAGCTTTGTAGATAAACTTAAGTTCCACATTTGCAGCAAAGTCATCTTAAAAAAAAAAAACAAGTCTAAAAAGCACAAATCTTCAGTCTTTTTAAGCCTAAGACTTTCAAGTTCCATTTTGCAAGCAAGCCGCTACTGAACAAAAGCAAGCTCTCTGTAAACTTAGCCAGACTGTAGCTTTTGAGGTACTCCTGAGCTAAATATGTAACTGAAGGGTGAGTAGTAAGTTGAAGCCTACTTAAATGTATGTATTTTTATATATACTGAGGAAGAAAGAGTGTAATACTAAAACCTATCATGAATTGTCAGTCAGTGGAAACAGGGATTGCAATTTTACCTGCAGTACACAAGATCTTACCTCAACCGTTTCAACTGTCCACTCATCTACCTGTTCCTTCTCACTACTGCTGAACTGAGCCTCTGCCATGAATTGTCTGTTTACATACTAAAATAAAAATAAGAAAGGGTATGAAAGTAAAAGTAAGCGGCATTAAAGCTATACAAAATGACAGTCTTTCCGGTGAGTAATACCTCAGTTGATTCCACTTCAGTTGGTTCAGTAAATTCTTCTGCTGGATCAGGTTCTGTAAGAAAAATGTATCATTTAGGTGAAAACCACCCACACTGCAGACATAGAAGATGCAAAGATGATGAAAAGATCTTTCTCACTAAAAGTGGAATTTTGAAGAAGTCTGATGCTTTTTTGCAGTAGTCATTTATCAAAAAACATGTACTTTAAAGCAGTGTTCTGGACTATCAGTACACACATAGTGCAGTTAGGTGGAAGAATGAACAGACACACATCTACTCCTGAGTAACAGTAATAGCTAGAGTTAGAAGCTCACTATACATTAAGGAATGAGTCCCTTTATCCCACATCTTCAAGGAGATAGAATTTTGATTACAGATCTGAAATTAGAGCCTCAATATTGAGTCAATACTTGACTTGCAGTTAAATATCTGCTGGGTTCAGAAGCAAACCTAATGCTACAAATTAGATAAAACCTTTTGTCTCAGAATGAAGCATGGAAAAATGCCAAAACATGAACAGAGAATCACCAAAGCAAAGATTCTCAGACATCTGAATTAGAAAGGGAAAAAAAATCCCTTTAAATTCTTGCTATGAAGAGTTATGTTCAGCCATCTCGAATTTCAGTTCTCTCCACAACAGATTCAAAACAGAAAAAGGTCATGAATTTTCTTCTTAAGTTTGGTACCATATTCTGGAGTTTAAGCATGTCAGCATCCTGTCTGCTCCGAAACATCTTCCCTCCTAACAAGGGATTAAACTGGCATGAACCAACAAGAAATAGTAAGCCTCAGGCAATCAGAACTTTGATGTTTTGTCATTTTAATATCAAGGATGAAAAAAAAAAATGGTTTATAAATCACACTGATAAACTACAGAAAAACAGAAGAGAGAAGAGTTGCTGGCAATATTTCTGTTCGCAGAAACCTGCTTAAGTAATTTCACTGTTAGCCTGAGTTCTTATTTCAGCAAATGATGTATTGCACAGCCAAATGCTGAGATAAGTTAGCAGTCAGCTAACCTCTGCACTTAGAACACTCAGCCCTTCCTTGCACATGACGGAAGACATTTACGATGTGATCATTAGGAAGGATTAGCTCCTCCAAAGTTGCAGCTGGCAGGAGTAGCCTTACAGAACCCTTCTGGAACACAGCTCTGCTTTTCTCTCCTCATGGCTCAGAGCAAGGCTGAATAACTGGCTGTTTGTCCCTATAGATGTTGCCTGGCCAGATATACCTGATCATCAAAAAATGACATTTCTATCCAAAACACAAAGAATTCAGAAACAGGTGAATTTTGTGCTTAAAATTGCATTTGTAATTTAATCATTCTGGAGAATTCAAAGAGACAAGACAGTACAACACAAATATAGTAGTCACAAGGCATCTTCAAATCCTACCAGTTTCTGCTACAGTGTCTTCTACTGCAGGTGCAGGTGTTGCTTCTTCTTCCTCACAGAGCCCATTCTGATGGTTATGGGTGCTGTCGAAGTAACTAGTTTGAAGAATACGTTCAACAATCTCCTTCAGAGCTTTATCTAGGGAAACAGAAGTTAAATGTTAACAGTAACTTAATACTAATCATCTTAAATTACCAACAAATTTACTATAAGCCAATTCCTTACAAAGCAACTGTCAGTACAAACGAATAATTTTACACAGATACCATCTTCATGAAGGTTCTTGCCCTGAGGTGTAGTGGCTAAGAGCAGCCTTTGGAAGCAGAACAGGCACAAGCTTGCATTCAGTGCCTCAGATGAATGCTGTGGTGTCTTACCCAAAACAGATCAGCCACATTGGCAAGGTACCATTACTGACTGCCCAGGCCAACAAAAACCAAAACAGACTCAAAATGAAAATCCGCAAAGCATGTCTGGCAAGTGATAATCACTGTATGAGTCAATACATACACAGAGAAGAGCACAGAAACACATTAATATTCATCCCTATAAGAAGGTGATTATCACTAAAAGCTCATCCTGAGATCCAGATGCAATACCCAACCCAACTTCATGAGAATGACTCTGTCTCCAATGAGCACCCATCAGCTCCCTCCTGAAAACCAGCTCTGTACCTTCTGCTTCAGCCACCTCTTGAAATACGTACATGGTGCATACCTTTGGGCTCTCAAAGATTTAACACCACAACCGCTTCAGACTTGAGTTTGTGAAAAAATACTAACCTTGTACCTCCTGAAAAGATTTAATTTCAACAATATAAATAATCTGAAGTTCTGCCACAAACAAGGGAAAAATCTTATTAAGGACACAGTATTGTCCTCTCCTTGTATCACTTCTCAGTAAAGCAGGTTAGGTAACAATTGCAATACTATCATTTAACTTCCTATAAATAGAACACAAAAACCTCTTTCCATGGCTCAATATTACTCTAATGTAATAAGGGTAATTGATTCTTTCAAAAGGGGGGAAAGTTGTTGGCCATTGTACCCACAAAACAGGATTATCTTCCCTACAACTTTCTTATTGATTTCCAATTAAGAGACTTAAAAAATTCCCCATGATACAAGAAACAGACAACTGCCAAGCACAGCATTTTTTCTTAGTCTAATGTCAGAAGCTATGTATTAATAAGAACTTACATTTCTGCAAGAAAACAGTAAAGAAATTCCATCTGCATGATCAGACCCTGATTTATAGAGTTAAGTCAAAATAGGGCAAAACCAGAATGCTTTTTCCAGGAGAGAAAAGAAAGCAAAGCATCACACTAAAAAGGCCATGTCAGATTATGTATTTGGTCACATTATTGACAAAGTTCCTTGTTTACACACAGGTTTCCAGAAAACAAAGAATTGCCACGAAGCACCACCAGCAGCAGAATACTGCTGAAATAGCAGGAACAGCTTAAATAGAGTCATGCATCAGTAAAACAAAACACAACTACGCACTAAGTTCATACTTCAGTAAGTTATTTTGTTACAGTCCATCTAAGGTCTGAATAAAGCCATTATTTCAACTGCAAAAGTTCTCTCAGATCAGACACTGTATTTTTAAGTTCAGGCAGAAATTTAGTGCACTCTCTGTTCTCAAAGACTTATACTTACAGGTCGTTCCACACACTGGTTTCTCCTTCCCTTCCAGTAAGTCCCAGAGGTGAACAGATGCTTGCTCATACTGCTCATTCAACCTTAAAAAATTAATTAGGAGTTAATTTCTTACCAAGTCTCTAAATTACCACAGTACAAACACATTGTTACTTGTAACTGACTATTATAAAGAAAAGTACTTTACACTAAGCCTACCTCATGCTCATGTCTCGCTCAGGGTAAACTAGCTTATAAAACTCATCCAGCATGGTCAGTTCCTCCTCTGTCAGCACTGGTACTCCATTGGAACCTTGTTTCAAGTCGTTGCGTACTTCATCATCACCCAACTTATCCAAAATGAACTGTAGCTCTAGGACAGTCTTTAAACGCTTCTGCTCAGCTTCTTCTCGCATCAGCTGCTCCCTGCGAGCTGTCTTCTTTATTGTTTTCTGGATCTGATTAAAATGGAAATATTAAATTGCTTAAATTTGGATTTGAAATGTCTTTCAGTGGCAAAGAGGTGGATTTGGTGTTGAACTGCTACTTATCAATCTAACATTACAGCAGAATAAGCTGTGAAATTTGAGCACTTTTAAGCAGAATCAAAAGCCTGAAAATTAAAACTTTAAAATCAATGCCACAAACCTTGGATCATATTGGATCTTGATCTTATTCTACTTAAGTCTGTAGTTCTCTGCATGACTTAGAAGCAGTTACCACATCTAAAGCTTTAGACACCAACATGTTATCTGAAACAAGCACAGCTTGCTATTACTGCTTCCTTTATGAATTATTCTGTAAGCACTAAGCGATTTTGATCTAGATCTAAGTGGCAAAAATGTACAATATCAAGTATCTTTTAAATAACATGGCTATTTACAACTTCTGCCTTCCGTAACCCAAAGAGGACCTTCAGCAAGTAGAAAAGGTACAGAGAAGGGCAACAGAACTTATTAAGGGGATAGAGCGGGGGCCTGATAAGAACAGTCTAAGTCTTGGGTTCCTCAATTTGGAAGAGTAAGAGTGATCCAAGATTTTTCATCAAGGCCATATAAAGGCCAGCAGATATGAACAGAGCTGTTGTTCACCATATCCCATCATAGGAGGAGGCATTCATACAACTACTAGAAGATCAACAAAAGTACTCATTTCTTACACACCATAGGAGGGAACCCTGGAATTTTTTTGCTGTGAAAGGCTGGGAAGACACCATCAGCAAGTTTAAAGAGGATTTAAACGGATTCTTGGACATTAGGTCCACAGACAGACACTAATGGGAGCATGAATGTATCTACTCTAACATTCTCAGTTTGAGGATAAAAGGATGCTGAAAGGGAATGGATGAAGGATTACAATCAGCCTTGGGCTCTGCATAGAACCTTCTACAACCTGCTATCATAGCACTGGTCTAAATGCATCACTAGTCTGAACCTACAGGATGTTTCTTCCATTTTTATTATTCTTAATCCAAGCATCCAGAGTCCAAAATTCCACTTGCTCACTTCGTAACTATACAAAACTTCCACCTTTGCTTTCAAAAGCTGTAACTTACGACAGTTAACTTTTTCCCTCTGAAACATCTAAAAATCAAAGACATATCTTGAAAGTCAACTGCATGAAAACCAACTTCAACCAGGAAAAAGTGTCACCAAATGTGAAAGCAGAGTCCCTATTTATTACTCCTGGATTCACTTGCTGCTTCTAGCAGTCAGCTGACCAGGGAAATATGTCAGAATAAACTTGTCAGAAGAAAGTTCTTCATTGCTAACATTCCATAAACATACACGAAACCCTGATGCAAGAAAAACAAAGCAGCAGCTTGGCTTAGAGGTATTTACATATGCATTTACAACTGTATCGGATACAGAAAGCAGTTTATAATGTGAGGATGCTGATGCCCTCCAAGTTATCACAGTCTGTCCCCAAACTAAATGCACTTGATAGATCAGTCTGCTGCACTACCATCAACTACACAACAAATTCTGCTAGCACTGCTGCTCCTTCCATGCCCCATTAACTCCAACTACACTACTGCATTTACTCTTCCAGTCCTGTGGAATTACACTTTCACCTGCTTCAGTTCTTCCTTGCAATGACACTGCACAGGTCTAAAGTGGCTTTTTGTTTGCAGTTTTTGACAAAAAATGAAAATAAAGCAAAGCTGTTCATATAACTGGAATCGCCCATTAAGTTTTAGAACTTATTCCTGATTACACCATAATCCTCAGCCACTTGCCAAAGAGAGAAGCAGGCTTGTGAAATCGATTAAAGAAAAAGTTACTATTGGCAGTAAATGTCTGTCTCTAACGTTGTATGGCCTATTTTGTGATCATCCAGTTTTCAACAGTTATGTTTTGTCAGAAAATGAACATATTATTTTTGTTCCTATACATTTACATAGTCCATCAGAAGTGTCTTTCAGGAATAGTCTTGAGTAAACCTCACACAAACTAGTACACAGAGTAAACCAGCTACACAAGAAATCACAAGCATTCCACCCCTGTAAGCAGAGGCAATTCTGCATCTAGTGTCAGTGAAATCACTGAAAGCCTAAGTATCTGGATAGCTCACAGTGCACCACTTGCCCTTTACTCACGTCTTGGCTCAGAGCCATAAAACTCCTCTGCAGTTCTTTAGCAAATTCCAGATTATTTGTCACTTCCTGGTATTTTGACACCGCATCCTTGAAAGGAACAAGAAAATACAAAAGTAAACAATCATAAATAAATAAAAATATATCCTTCCAACAAACAAATCACTACATTTTCAGTTCCTCAGTGAGACACAGCATTCCTGAATAAGACTGCAATGATGTTAAGTCAAACTTTGATTTTCACTTGCCAAAATATTGAGATTTGTGGTTAACTTGAGGGCCTCTAGTTTCCTAGATAAATAAGCTAAAGCATATGCTTATATATGCTCATGCCCATGACATGCTGTTTGGCTTTAGCCAGTTTCTGACAAAAACTAACTGGCAGACTAGGGGAATGGGGAAGAAATCTGGCCGCTCAAAACTGCTCAAGAGATAAAGGTTTGAGAATAACATTGCATTGTTATCTTGAGTCAGAGCCAAAAAAATCAAACCATATACAGAGCATAATGCTCCCTCCTCTAGAAATCTTTATTATTTGCTATTTTCTTAAATCTAATACTCTGATTTGCACCCAAACAACCCAAGCTCCTTAACCCACTTTGCAGTATGAGAAATTACAGAGAATCAACTTGGCGGGGGGGAAAACCCAGCAGAGACATTTACACTCCTGCTGTGACTAGGTTAATAATGGGTATGTTCTTGGTAGAACATTATCCAATAACATCTGAGTGGAAGAAAAGCTAAGGTCCTAATTTCTTTCAAAAGCAAGGAGCATGAACTGGTTTTGCCTTCTTTTTTAGGTATTTCCATTTGTAATACAGCTAAGAAACTTATACATATATTACATATTACACATACACATTAGGTGATGTACAAAATTCATCATTCTTAGCTGATTCACAGAAGCAGAAGATGCAACTGAAACTAACAAATAGTTTCAGCATTCTCCAACCAAAAAAAGTTTTATCTTTATCAAGTCTGGCAGTCAGGCTGTGGTCTCCATACAACTCAATCACAAGCTTCCCTCTTCAATATGAAATTTCAACTCTCTTCCCTGCTCAACCAGAAAACTTACTATGATTTATTCTCACTATATGCCATTAAAAAAAAAATAAAAATACAGAGTGGTATTTCAGCTTAGTTGGCACAGAAGAACCAAAGTGAAGCCCAGACAGATGAAGGCATCACATGGACCAAGGGAAGAGCTAATTCTTTCACTGCCAACAGCTGCCATAGTTGCAGAGTACATTTATATCTTTCCTTCATTTCTTTCACTGTTAAAAATCATCAACAAAACATTATTGAGTACTGAGCATCTGGAGATCTCTTTAAGTAGCAATATGCATATTTGCATCACACAACTGAATTTAATCTGCTACTTGCTTCATATTTACTACAACTGGAAAACTGCTGTTGAGTCAAGCTCTACAACTTCCTCCTTTAAGAACCAGCATACATCCACCAAGTCCAGCTTATCCAGAGGTGCACATCTGCTACACTGACAGCTGTGATATACACATGAACATAGCTTATTTTCAGAGCCCCTGGTGGACGCTACATCTCTGACCAGACCGCACAGTATTTACAAGCTACACTAAGTGACTAAGCTCCTTAAGTTCTCCCTGGGCACACTTTCTGTGAAGAAAAGGATGATGTCCAGAGAACCTCAAAGGTATCATTTAGTTCTTTCAACAGTCCTAGGCTGTAACGTTTGCCAATGTTCACCACAGCTTATTTACAAGCTAACCTCAACAAGCATAAGGCATTAAAACATGCTCCTCAACCTTGTCTTTCAGTTCTGATTAACAGAAAACATAGGCAATAAAAAACTGAGGGCAAGTCAGAACTCAGAAAAATGTAGCTTTTAACAAGGTGAAAGGGGAAATGAAATTCATCCCTTCCTTCCCTGCCAAGATCACAAGACAATTTAACAGAGATCTGGTTAGTCTTTTTGCTTTTTACCAGCTGATCTTGATTGAGACGTTCTCCCTTGTTCATTCGTTCTTGGTAATCATCAAGTTTGCTCTGAAAAGAAAGAAAAATGCTATTATGAAGAGCAAAAATCAAGTTACTGCTTTTTTCTACTTCTGCTAATGAAATTAGGTAGTGTAATATTACAGTGGGCACAGACTGTAACACATTACACAAGTATGGAACTGTTATGTAGAAATACAGAAAAATTGTCTTCTGGGCTAACAGGCAAAACTTTTAACCTTGTTTTTTGGCTACCACAATACATTTTCACAACCAGTCTTCGTTTCTGAGGAAATACACAAACCTCCTAACAGCAAAAGCACTCTCCATGCACACTTCCTTCAGTCCAAACAAAAAAGCTAAACACAGTTCTAGTCACAGCCCACTACCATCGTACCACTACAATACCAAAAACATGACTGCAAAAAAAAACCCAGCCAATGCTGTTAACATTCCGAACTAACTCTTCATAACTGCATCAGTTAAGGCAGTTTTAAAAGCATTTAAAACAGTTTCTAATTCTTTGTGCAAGAATGCTCACCAACACAATTCATATTAATAGCTCTAAAATACTTCTGTTCAGGAGCATTAAGACTTCCTTCTCATGGAGAGAAACTGAAACAGGAATCATCAGGTTAATTTGCAGCAGAATCAGCTCTCTCATCTGTCTAAACACAAAACCATGCAAAACACAGACATTAGCCAAAAGCAGGCAAAACTTACGCATGCCCCAGTGACAAGGATTCTACAGGCTAAGTAGAAGTTTCTTGGAAGAGAAGCCAAGTCCATCAGAATACCATACCCAGCTATTAAGCTCTATGTTTTCACCATTTCTGCATTATCATACAATCATATTTTGTATGAAATTTGCCTTGAGCTTATTAAAAGGAAGCTATTAAATGAATCCTTGATTATCTTCCCTATCTAGCATAACAACAACGTGAAAAGGAAAGCAATCAGAAACACTTCATTTTGAATGGGAAAATTACAATCCCCATACAACCACAGTTTTGAGTTTCCATTTGCCACCAAGTGACAGGTTTTTTGTTGTTGGTCTTTGGGGTTTTTTACCATGTTAATTTCAGTTAAAATACTTTTCTGGTATTTTTCCAGTTAATCCAACTTCTCTGCTCAATCTCAGACCTTTTGGAAAGAACAAAGCCTGTGAAGCAGTTTAATAAGAAAGCTCCTCTTATGAAGCATTCAATGCCCAGCATCACTTACTGAAACACAAAACCACCCTTATGAGACCTGGTCCTTTTGATGCCACTTAGCACCAACAGGAAAGTCTACATATTAGATATAGCACAACTACTTCACTTTTCAGTGCATCAGAGCCAGGAATGGCCTAAGCAAAGTCAAAGAAGATCCTGAGCTCCGAAATAGCATCACTAGGAATTCTGTACTGGGGACAGACACTAGCAGCTTTCAAACATAGCAGCCACAGTTCCTAATAGACCATAAAAATAGCCTTGAAGAGCATCCAACATATTGGAGATCTACCACAAGCATGAAATAAGGTCGTTTTACTCTTCTACATACTCACTTTACAACAAGTAACGACACAGCTGGACAGTCGTAAGAACAGTTTTCACGATTTAAGAGACTGTAGCTGAGCTGTGAAGATAAAAGAGAGGGTAAAGAGCTCCAGCATTGGAATGCCCCAGTGCAAGGCCAGCCAGGTTAAGCGACACCTCCACTGCTTAAAGTGGTTTAAATCCTACAATGAACTGGCTTTGCAAAGAAAAGTTTCTACTTGCTCAAGTCATTTACTCCCATGACATGAATCACAATTCCCTTGGTCACACTGATGCAATTGTTTGTGAAGCTGCACAGTTAACAGACTGCTGTTGAACAGCACCTACAAATACGCATTAAAAAAGCCCTAACAATTTCTGTGATCCAATTTCCACATACACCCATAAACAACAACAGTAAACCAAACAAGATGGAACATCAAATTCTAGAATACTATTTTGGTCAACTTGGCTGAAAAAAAAACACATATTGCACAATTACACTGCAAAACACTCATAACCCACTTCAGTGGCTAAGGGCTTAAGGGAGGGAAGAGACAAAAAATACCCCAAATAACCGTTCCTGTACATATTTTCTATGCAGCCTTACTTCAGCATGGTTGGTATCTTCAGACTAAACATATTGTGGTAACAATATGCTTAATTCAAACAGTGCATAAGTTTTCTCTTTACTAATCAAATAGTCTTAGATTTACTGGAAATACGTTGCTCGCTTTTATTCAGCAAAAAGAAAGGGTAATATGTCTATTTCTAACCATTAGGCATAGAAGGAAAGCTACTTCTATTAACTTTTTCTTCCTTAAAAACATCCATATCAGAAAGGTGAAAGCAGAAGGAAAGCCCTTTCAGCTGCAATGCAGAGAACAACTGAATTTGTATTTAGCTATAGGTTATTACAAACCTTTCAAAGTAAGCAGTTTTCTATCATCCCAAACACACTATCAGGTCTGAAGGCTGCATTACAAATAAATATTAAGGAAGCCAAATGCTTTCTTTTTAATCTGTACTGTCAACTAACAGCAATTTAAGAGCAGCACCACTGCTCTAAAATAACTGCAGCAAAATTCCTGCTTAGCAACCTACTGCAGTGTCTGCAAGAAGTAAAGGCTTTCCAGTTTTACCCCCTGTTACAGAGCTCCATCCTCACTCATCATGGATATAGACCTTGAGGCATAAAAGCTAAACCAGCAGAAAAGAAATATAAAAAAATCAAGTGGCAAAGTGTGCACACAAATTGTCTATTAAAGTGCTCATGAGTCAGCAGCCCCCAGTTCTGCAGACAGCAAGTCACTGTGCTCCAGCTCTTTTCCCACTGACATACCTGAAGTGTTTTGGAGTTCCCTAGGAGAACAGTACTACACAGAGGCTACCTGGAGGTGGAGGCAGGAGGAAGGGAGTTGTGTTCATAGTTTAAGTATGCCCTAAACTTTATTTTAACAGAAATCCAAAACTGAGTTACTTTATTATGCTAACAGATACCTTCCCCTCACACACAATTTTCATTACATGGTCTGAAGTGCCTCAAAATGTCACCTTAAAATAAGGGGGAAAAAAAAAAAAGTAGTTACATGACATTAGCTTCAAAAGCAATAGTGGGTTTAAAAATGCCTGACCATTCAGTTGTGCTGTTACAGCCATTTACAGTGCTATGCTATAAACTGGATCACTGGAATGATCTGATTAAAAATAACCCTCAAAAAAGAGGGCCAGGAGCAGGAGGGTGACACTATATTTAACCAGATAATGCCAATGGTGTGGTTTATATCAGTGACAGTGGCACAAGTATATACAACAAGCTGCAAGGTGGAAGGTAAACTCCCCAACCAGCTGAAGTAAGCATTTTATAATGCACACTTCACTGCAAGCAAAACATGGAGGGGACCACTGCAAGTCTGAGGTATCTAAAAACTACACACATTTTTAACAGCATCAACCAATTAAGATAATCCAAAACTTAAAATAGCTGCCTAATACACTTTGCACTGAAGCAAAAGGAAAGCCAATCTACGATACAGAAGTTTGTTAATGTGGTTTATGTTTGTACATTGTATCTGCCCTCCACCACCACCTCCACAGTCATTCATCAGTTTAACTTTTCAGCAATCTGGCCAGAAATAACAATTTCTCAGAAAATTACCACTTCCTCAGAAAAATAGGAAAAGAATCAAAAAGGTGAAACACACACACTGTATCAGTGTAACAAGTTCAGCACACACAAACTGTATTAGGGTAACAATGGAAGTTCAGAACCTCCCAAACCCCACCACAGCCCCCCTCTGGGTGCACTTCCGGCTATACACACACCTAAGAAGTCCCAAGAAACTGTTTCAGTCCTGAGTTACAACCAACAGGATGTAATGAAGCATTAGCATCAATACCCTGGAACACAAAGCACTTGGAGGTCTTCTGTTTAAACTGAATTTATTTTCAAAGTAACAGTTATAAACATTGTTGTGGGGTTTCCCCAAAGTCTGGTAAGCTTGAGGGGTTAGAAGTATCTCCACGCTGTACTAGGAGCAGGACCCACTCCCTCCCAAATAAATAGAGAGCTTATGGATTCATGCGATCTCCACAATGTAAAGCTTTTAAACTCCAATGAGTTGATTACAGAGATAAAAACAACCCTGCTTCTTCAGTAACCAGAACTAAGTTAAGCCACAGATAATTGAAACTCCTTAAAGTTCTGATGGCTTCATATATGTTCTCTTTCCAAGTCACCACACACTATTTCCTACAGAAACACTATGGATCTACAGGCTGACTACACTGCAAGAGACCTAAATCTTGTTCTACACATCATTTATGTTCAAAATCATTTACTTTTACAGCAGTGAGTTCTTGGAACAAACTGGGTTCCAGTAACACAAACTGAGCTCTCCCAACACATTCTGTGTATCTTTTTGTTCAGAAAGAGAAGTTTTGACAAAGTACCAAAGCAGAAACCAAAATACTTAAGTAACTAGAAGATCTTTCACAGCTTGCAGGACTCATCATGTAACAGAACTCACTGTGAGAAATAAACCCTATGCAACATGAAATAGAACACAGCAAGCTGAAACCAAAAAGAATCAATCACCACATACTTTCACAGATAAACCTGCTTGTTTTTTAGAAGAAGCAGCCTGGTTATCCAAGCCAGCTATCAAAGAGGTTTCAAAGTAAGATTTCGGCTTTCAAGCCACAGTTTCGAAAGAATTTTACTATTTTTTGGTTTCAAAATCACATTTAACCTCCTAAGACAAATCTGAAACCCAGCTTCTCAAGGAGAACTTCTGGAGACATAAGCCTTGAACCGCCAAGTGGCCTAAATAATGGTGCAAAAGCACTTTAGAGCATGTAATTTCCCTGCTATCATTACCTGCACCTACAACTGAAAACAGGTTGCAGTTTTTACTATAGGTTCATAGCCATTCCCTATGGGAAATCCAACATTTTACTGAACCAAATCAGATCAACTTGAACCATCTATCTACTGTTCCAGTTAAAATTCTTGTGCAATAATGACAGAGACACTTTTCAAGCATTCATTTTTCAACCCAGTCAGGATTACACTTGTTTGGAAATTCAGAGACAGGCTGGTAAAGCAACAGCATCTTAAATAACCAGCTACTGCTAGCTAGAATGTGCCACTTTTTTAACTGTACACACCAAGCTCAAGTCATGTCAAGTAGCTCAAGCTAAAATGCTTATTTTGTGTTTACAGTTGCCCAACAATAAACTGTGATCACCTGCCCACACCTTAAAACATGTGTTAGCAAATGAGGTATTTTGTCCCTGACAGAACTCTTGGCTTTAAAAACTGTTTTTACAGAGTTCATGCAATATTACACATGTTGAAAGCAAAAATAACTTTGTTTTCATTCCTCATTGTACCAAGACAAAAGTTTGATCTACATTCGGTTGGCTGAATTTGCAAAGGTTTGTCCCCCTAAAATGAAGGGACAGGGAGAAGAAGGAAACACAGGTCTGAATTAAGTATTTTGTCATAGGGGCCAACGAGGATTCTAACCTCAGTCACCTAACAAAAACCCACAGGAGTTCATGCAGCATTTAAATTAACTAAGCTTGTCAACACAGACTCAAGTTGCACATCTGAAGGTCTGGTAGAGAAAACATCGCTTCAATTACTTCCTCCCATGCACACACAGATATCCCACCATCCCTGAACAGAGGGAAAACCAGGACAGCATTCTTATCATTTCCAAATTAAAGAGATGAAGAGAACACAGACATTTCCAAGCCATGTTTTCACATACATTTATGAGCAACAATTCAATTTACCCTAGTCCCTTTTAACACAAGCATGCTCATTCTTTGAAATAATGAGATCACTTTCAGGAAGAGAAAATGAAAGTATAACCAATAACCTAGTATTGCTAGTTCATACATAAACATTCAAAATAACAGAGCTTAATTGTAACTATTATTATTTGAAATTGTGTGCTGTAGTTTGATGGTCACATTGGTTTATCCTCAGTTTAGAAGGAAGCATGACACTATGCAATTTACTTCAACATGTCCAATTTCTTCATAAAGAGTAACATTTCCTCAACTAAAAGCTTAACACACCATTTAAAACCTAAGATGTCATCTCTTACAAAGCAGTTGGATTTTATTCTTCAAAAGCATGTGTCAAAGCCAAGTATATGTTTGTATCCGACCTCAAATACACAGCTCTCAAAAATCATCTCTACTGCCCTTTGTTATCAGCTGCTGACAAAGAACGGATTAAACGTTCAACTAAGCACAAGTTTTCACTGAGACTGACTGCATTTTTCCTTCAGTCCTGTCTGTGCAGTACCCAGTATGATTTCACTTGCTGGATGGTTAAAAAAGCAAGACTATATTATGATGTGTGTACTTAAGTAATAAAATAAAAATACTGATGCCCATGTGTACAATAAGCTTTGTTTTCAGGACCCTAAGCTTGCAAAGCTCTCTTTAATGAACAGGGTTGATTTACTAAACAACTGTTGATTTTCCCACCAAGGAAGAGGCTCCAGCTTCCAAATTCATAATTTTATTTCAACGCACCAACAGCATGACTTTTATAGTGCTAGAGTCCTACTTCAGTAAGTTTCAGAACATCTTCAGCCCATTAAGACCTGGAGAAATCTTTGAACTTTAATTTATCAGTGTGAGAGCACAACCAGATTTTCTTTTTCAGGACCTAGCTTCTGCCTTTTCTGTTTTAAGCCCAGCATCACATACTCTAAAAAGAGATGCTTTTAAGTCATTTTAATGGAGTATCTTTCAACAGAAGCCAGGAAAAAGTCATTTCATCCCCTCTATTCACTTGCCATGGCACTTGCTATGTTAAAAAGAGTAGCGACAGCAGTACACAAAAAACCCACCCAGAAACCTAGGACCATCATCATCAGTTTTGAGTCTCTTCTACGAAAATAATAGCTTCCTACACATCCTCCTAACTTAACATATTATAAACGTTAAATAAAAGCCCATTCAAATAGAATGGAATGGTGAAAACAAGTGTTAATTAGGTGTAAATTATTAATCTTTAACAGGTAAATACTCTACTAGAAAAGAAAGCTGACCCACGCACCAGTAAGTGTACTTATCCTCTATTACTTCGAAGTAGAGAATTGATCAGGAGAATGTTTTTCCTGCTCATTTTAGTTTTTAAAAATGTCCATGTTGAGCAAAACAGAATAATGTTTAGAGGATTTTTGTAGATGTTAAATAAAATTATTTCAAACCATTTTATCATAGTGAAACTACCAGAGATGTACAGAAAGACCTGCATTCTTCTCAAGTTGAGAACTAGTGGTTTTGTGTCCACATATATTTGTATGTATTAATGACATGTTTAAGACAGACATCTTGTCCTGTCTATGCACAACAGTATTCAGACAAGGACCAAGAAAAGATCCTCCAATTCTAAAGTATCTCTAAAAGCTCTTGGCCTGCTTTTTGCTTTTGGTAGTGGGAAACTACACTGCGTATTTACAGGTAAAGCACACCTTGGTTCATTTGCAACTCATCTGTACATACTAATTTACTGCTAATAATTCCACCTTATACAAACATAGAATACTAGTCTGACTACTACGATCTAAAGTGTTAAAAGAAATAATACAACAGCAATTGTGCCTATTTATTTCTATGAGCAAAGCCAGATGGAGGGCTTCAACACGGACATATTTTTTTCAGTATTCCCTAATTTTAGCTTACTAATGGAGCGTTTTAGAGCAAGTCTTTAGGCTACAAGTATATTAGTATTTTGCTGATGAACACCTCATGCTCTGCAGATCAGAAAGCCCTCTGAGGCTCATTTAATCAAGCAACAAAGTACGTGCACATAAACCCTAAGTAGCCACGACACCCTTTTATTCTCTGTCACAACTCGAACCGTCCAAGGACCACGGATTTAGTGGCTATTTCTAAATATAACTGCTGAAAGGCCGCTTCCAGCTGACCTAAGACTCCCAAAGGGGTGAAGCTTACGGCGATGAAAAAGGAGATGAAACAATCCCTGGGTGGGGTGGCCGCGGCCCCCGGCTTTGTGCAGCCTGCTCGCACAATGCAGTTCCGCCGGGGAGGCTGGGGCTGCCTCCGCCGCCGCCATGTTAGCTCCGCTTCCATGTGCCCGGGCTCCAACGGACCCAGCCACGCCGCAGCCTCTCCCCACCGCTCGTTCCTCCGGGACACGGAGCAGGAGCGCTTCGGCGACGGAGGAATGGAGGGGGGAAAGCGAGGAAATCGGGGCCCGTTCCTTGCGGCGAGCCTAGAGTCTGGCTGGGCAAGGCCCCGCCGAGGGAAACAAAAGGCGGAAGGGAGGGGGAAGGGAGCTGCGCCAACGAGGGGTCTCGCCGGCAGCGAGGAGGGGGCCGCGGCCTCCGCCCCGCTATGGCCCCGAGGGTTGCGGCCTCTCTGGCCTATACCCATTGGCGGTACCACACAGGGCAGGGTGGGGAGTGCCTGGCTGGGTCCTGGGGCCGCGGGAGAGGGCGGACGGTAGAAGGGGCCTGGGGGACCCCCAAAAGGGGAAGGGGAAAGGCCGGGAGATGAGGAGTTCGCCCTTCTGGAACCTTCCAGCGGGCGGCCCCTGGGGGCGACGCCGGGAACAACCCGCGCAGGCCACGGGCTCCTTCACCCATGGACCAGGAGGGCACGGGCCGAAGCGACCGGCCGCAGGCACAGGGAGTAAAACAGGCTGGGACAGTTCAATGTCCCTTCAGAGCGCTCAGAGCCGGGGCAAGGATCGGCAGGCAGCGGGGGCCTCCCGGGGCGAAGGGCAGAGGCAGGGGTCAGCCAGGGGGCACAAGGTATTCTGGGGAGGGGATCACCTTTTTCTTCTCCAGGTTGCGCAGCTTTTTGTCGATCACTCCCAGGATCTGCTTCATGGCCTCGGTTTGCACCGAGGTGATGCTGCCACCCGATGCCTGCGGGGCGGCCGCCGCTGCCGGGGCAGCCTCTCCGCCGGGGCCCGCTTTGCCGCTGCTGCTCGCCATGGTGCTGTTGGTAGCCGAGGGCATCTCTGGGAGAGGGAGACACAAGAGACAGAGCGAGAGAGAGCGCGAGGCCGCGTTACCGGGGAACGGGCCGCCGCCGGGGACACGCGGGAGGGCGGGCGGGCGCGCGCGCGACCGCTTCCCCACGCCCAGGGCGCGCGCACGCGAGCCGCACCTGCCGGTGCGCGCCCCTTTCCACTCCTCTCCCCCCCCGCGCAAAGAATTGGTCACGTGACCGCGAAGGCTCTCGCATCCAACGGTCATCCCCCGAGGGGTTCGGCCTTCTGCCACCCTGCCGATGTACCGGAGGGCATCGCCACCCTCCTCACCGTGTGCGCCCTTGGGGGGGGGAAAACTCGATGCGCTGCGCTCTCGCTTTAGTAATAGCCGCCTCAGCCCACTACCGGCCCCGCCGCCCGCGCTGCTCCTTCTACCGCTGCACCGCGCTACTAGGGCAGAGAGCGAGGGCGCGCACGACAGCGCGTAAGGCAAGGCGGCCCGGGAGCGAGCGGCATGGGGTCCTCAATGCTTTACGGGTGCCCGTGGAGAACGCCTGAGCCCGCCCGCTTAGCGCGCTACGGTGCCGGCCCGTCCCAGGTGGGAGGAGGCGCTTCTCGGCAGCAGCGCCGTCTGTCGTCTCGGCGCTGACGGGTCTTTCAGGCGCACGGCGGGCGCCCCCGCGCCAGACACAATAGACGGGCGGAGCGACCAGGTTTGTGGTTCCTTCAGTTGGCGCCGGCGCCGCGTCGCCGTCGGGCTCAGAGGCCTGCGCTGGGATCCCTTAGGCTCTGTACCGAGATGTCTGTCCGGCACCACCTCCGCCACTCAGCGCCGCTCGTGGATCAGCCGGCGGCTTTGGGCTGAAGAGTGGGACCGTGCTTCGCTGAGGCGGTCTGAGATAGCGGAGGTCTCCTCTGAGGGAAACCAATCGCACCGCTCCCGCCTTCCCGGCAGCGGGGCTGCCGCCGGTATAAGCATCACTACGAAAAACGTTTTCTGCTTATTCATGCCTTTAAGGCACGTCCCTGTAACTGTGGGAAGGTTCTGCAGAGGTGGAGTTCCATTGATGTAATTTGGCCTTAACTGCGTTTCAGTCATTGGAAACTGCTTTTCGTTTATCTTTTCACGTTGGATTTCGTGTCAGAGGTAATTGCATCTCTCTCCAAATACAGCCCCGAGTACTACACGACATATTTTGCTTTTACACGTCTGTGACCCAAAGCTGCACCGTGTCTAGCTAGCATTTCATAAACCTATGTTGGCAGCAAATAATTGGTTCAATATTAAAGACATTGTACTGACATAGCATTAGTTTTTCCGTGAAGAAAAGGTCATTTCTGAATGAGTGCTCTGCCTTGTTAGTGAAGTACAGCTTAAAAATGAAATGCCACTGCCTTCAACAGGCTGGGGGGCTAAATAACATTGGAAAGGTTTTAGTATTTATTCAGTTATCTTGCTGGAATTAATGGATGGAAGACTTTGGGAATATAAGGCCCTGAAAATTCAATTCCAGCTATTTTTTCTCTTCATTCCGACTATGAGCACTGCTTCTTACACTTCTACTTCCCATGTATGCCTGCATTTTCTGTAGCAGCTCAATGCTTTGTTATTTTATATTGGATTATTTGCTTCCCAAGTCATCTCCTTTTGCATAATAGATTATAAGACAAGCGCAGTGAATCACCCAACAGGGTTATTACAATTGAAAAACAACATATAACAAAAAATCTTCAGTGTTTCTTTTCACTATTCACCAAAGATGTTTTGTTGATACCATTATGTTTACAAGGCTTAATTTCTGTGTCTTTACTTCTCCCAGCCCCTTACAAAGGGGTTGAAATTACTTTTTTCCTAAGTCAAATGCACATTGAGGCCTTTTGACCCTAAAATACAATGCTGTAAAATAATACAGAGTTCTTTCATGGATTCGTATACATTTCTTATTACACTGCTATTGCAATGCTACATAACCTCTAGGCCCTCAACAGCTTAGCCAAATTTTACACCAAGTCATAGGATGCTGACATAGTTTGTACTCAAATCCTGTACTGCTGAAGAGCTAAAAAGATATGTGTGATAAAAGAAAAATCAGAGCTGATGGGAGAATCAAAAAATGCCAGACTGGTTTGGGTTGAAGGGACTTCAAAGCTCAACCAGTTCTAACCCCTGCCACAGGCAGGGACACCTTCCACTAGAGCAGCTTGCTCCAAGCCCCTGTGTCCAACCCGGCCTTGAGCACTGCCAGGGATGGGGCAGCCACAGCTTCTCTGGGCACCCTGTGCCAGCACCTCAGCACTCTAAATTGGTGGTGATATATTAGAATCCATGTTGGACCAGAATAAAGCATAGTCTTGTCCACCAACATGAGATATTTATTCTTTGTGGGAAAGTGTAACACAAACCAGCAACTGTTCAGGATCTCCAAGTAAAACAAAAAGAGGTTGAAAATACTGCTTCTGAGAGCAGTTTTTACATGAGATTACATGAGCAATAATTACATGACAATTACTGCATCAAAGCTCTTCATAATTACACTGGATGCCTTTTTGGTTAGTCAGAGATTGAATTGGGAGTACTGCTAAGTTTACATGCTAAAGCATAAGTAATTATAAGCAAAGGATTAACTTCTTATCTTCACAAAAGGAGGACTGCAAAAGGAGGACTCATATTATACTTGTTAATTCAGCTTGGGAAAAGCCTTACTAAATTATTTTAACAGATCTTTATCATGGTGACTTTGTACCAAAAATATGTCACTGTTATATTCCAGCACAATTCACCATCAGCACTGTGCTGCAATCGCCCTGTGTAGGTTTGAACCAAATCTCCAGATCCTTTAGTGGCCTCTTGGAGCAGCCTCATAACAGCTGGAGTATGTGTGGTTCCCTACTCTGTGTTAACTTAAGAAGTAAAGCTTCCAAAATTACCTCAAAAATAAATTCACACAAACAGACTGCACTGCATAGTTGATCTCAGCTGCCAAAATACCATAGAATCACAGAGTGATTTGTGTTGGAAGGGGCCTTAAGGCTCATCCAGTTCCAACCCACTGCCAAAGGCAAGGACACTTTCCACTAGAAGAGGCTGCTCCAAGCCCCATCCAACCTGGACTTGAACACTGCCAGGGATGGGGAACCCACAGCTTCTCTGGCAACCTGTTTCTGAAAGCCCTGCATAACAATTCCCCACCATAAAATAAAGAGTTGAGGCCTTGTGGACAGGCTGTCTGACAACGGACATTTTGTGAGCAATCCAGAGGCCTTGGTGTAAGGCAGCCTGCCTGAGAACAGAAATGGAGTCGAGATAAACTGAAGGCCATGGATTAGGGAGTAAAAGAAACACCACCTGTAAGAACTCAGAGGCAGGCGGAGGAGAGGGGGAGCTGGGAAGTTCTGGGGCTCGAGTTCCCAGGANGATAAACTGAATGGATTAGGGAGTAAAAGAAACACCACCTGTAAGAACTCAGAGGCAGGCGGAGGAGAGGGGGAGCTGGGAAGTTCTGGGGCTCGAGTTCCCAGGACAGTGTCATCCAATCCTAGCATTGTTAAGGGTTCAGGTGTCCAATCAACTATTGCCAAATCCATGCAGCTGTGCTAAGAATCTCTATACAAGGTTGACACTTTGTCTAATAAAATGGCATTCGCTTGATCACATTGATCGTCTCAGCGTTGTCCATGACCCCCGCGTCAACAAGACCTCAACGTCTTTAAGGAAGTGTTGAACCAGCTCTGATACATGAGTAAGCTTTACCTTGGCAACTTGTAGCATGACCAACTTGTAATTAGTCTGTGGGTCTCAACCTTTACATTTCTTAAGAGATAAGTACCCCCTTAGTTGCCATGTGTGGTATGATCTCCTTGTAGATCTGGATTCAGGTCTCTTCTCCTTCTTTGATGTTAGCTGGCTGGTTGAAGTCAGGCTTCAGCATAGTCATATGCAGATCACATCTTATTTGTAGGGAGCTGGCTTTGTATTTCATATTTGTGAGCTGTGTAAATAAAGGCCAGCTCTGGAGCTGCTGATTTTGGAGTGCCAATTTTAAGCACTATAGAGAGGCAAGAGAGGTGAGAATGTCACCCCAGCAAAGGCGCATGTAGCACTTCCACAAACATGAATGTTTAGACGACAAGATTGCTCAGATGAGGGAGACGTCCACCTCCCTGCAAGCAGTGTTAGAATCCAGATCTTAAAGACACTTAGCCTTGCTCTTCGTGTTCCAGGGAAATGTCTCCCATGCAAGATCTCTCTGGGTTTTTATAGAATCATAGTATCATAGAATGGTTTGGGTTGGAAAGGACCTTAAGATCATCTAGTTCCAACCCCCCTGCCATAAGCAGGGACACCTCACACTAAACCATGCCACCCAAGGATTTGTCCAGCCTGGCCTTGAACACTGCCAGGGATGGAGCATTCACAACTTCCTTGGGCAACCCATTCCAGTGCCTCACCACCCTAACAGGAAAGAATTTCTTCCTTAGAGCCAATCTAAACCTCCCCTGTTTAAGTTTGAACCCATTACCCCTTGTCCTGTCACTACAGTCCCTAATGAAGAGGCCCTCCCCATCATCCCTATAGCCCCCCTTCAGATACTGGAAGGCTGCTCTGAGGTCACCACGCAGCCTTCTCTTCTCCAGGCTGAACAGCCCCAACTCTCTTAATCTGTATTCGTATGGGAGATGTTCCAGTCCCCTGATCATCCTCGTGGCCTCCTCTGGACTTGTTCCAAC
>NDXB01000359.1:0-10495 GCA_002631895.1 Agapornis roseicollis
GGGCGCACTCAATCCCACTGTCCATGTCAGTGACAAAGATGTTGAACAAGACTGGTCCCAACATGGATCCCTGAGGGACACCACTCGTCACTGGCTTCCAGCCAGACACTGAGCCATTGACCACAACTCTTTGCGTGCGGCCATCCAGCCAGTTCTTTATCCACTGAGTGGTCCATCTATCAAATTGATGTCTCTCCAATTTAGAGACTTGGATGTCTTGTGGGACAGTGTCGAACGCTTTGCACAAGTCCAGGTAGATGACATCAACTGCTCTACCCCTGTCCATCAGTTCCGTAGCCCCATCGTAGAAGGCCACCAAATTGGTCAGGCAGGATTTCCCCCTAGTGAAGCCATGCTGGCTGTCACCAAGCACCTTGTTGTTTTTCATGTGCCTTAGCATGCCTTGCAGGAGAATCTGTTCCAAGATCCTGTCAGGCACAAAGGTGAGACTGACTATCTACACATCCTGCATCAGGCAGATGTGGCAGCCCTAGGGTTCTATTTTATGTGTTTGGGTATGATGAGATATACATTCTCAAGAACTAGACAGGCAAAGCCAGTTGGTCACTTGGAGCTGTATTCAGGACCAAATCCAAACCCATTGGTCCTTGTTTGAGCCATGCTGGTGAAGCTGGTATGTGGTCATAGACCTATTGCCTCACTGAGAGGGAAACGATGTGCCCATCTGGACAACAAAATGAGATGCTGGAAGCAAAATCCCCTTCCCACATATGCTGCACTTTTCGTAGGGTAGCAGAAGGAAGTAAAAAGCTTTCCAAATGGGAAAGTTTAAAAAATTAAATTATTTTCATAGTTGAAGAAAGGCAGAAAAGGTAAGAGAGAGACCTTGAATGGATTTTAGTTTCGTTGCAGTGGTCCAAGTGCAAAGGCAGGATCCTTGTACATACCCATCTGGTTTCTACCACAGGATACAGCAGAGCTGACGGGTTTCCACCAGGAGGCTTAGATTTTGTTAAAGCAGCATTTTCTCATGGAAAATATTTTCCTATGGAAAATTTTTGGCTAACTTTCGGTATGAATGTGAAAGGCTCTGACAGAAATGCTACAGTTACTTCATCCATTAAAAGCACAGAGGCTCTGGAGAGGTGAGAGGGGGCTGAAGGCACAGCCCCAGCCTCTCTGTGGTGATGCTGAACATGGGCTGCACTGTCTGCAGCTACTGCCAACCCCAAACCCTGCCAAGGTGAAAGCCTTGGGCCTTGAAGCGGCAGCACACTTGGCTGAGCAGGAATGGCAGTGTCTACACACGCAGGGCTCACCCTCAGTGGGCCAGTCATTTGTGTTATGACTTTCAGCTACATTTTAATCTGATTGATGGAGTGGCTGGAGATGCTGATGGGATTAGAGCTCAGCAGGATGATGAAGCACTTGGGATTTGCCCTCACGCCGATCCCTGCAGCACACCAAAAGGGAGTGGCTGTCTCTGATTTACAAGCAGCAAGAACCCTGCATTGAGGTGGACTGTTTCTTCCAAGACATGGGTCCAACCCAAACACATCTCACAGTCTGCAGTCAGAGCTTGGTTTGACTTCCTTTTGACCATACCCAGTGCCTTGTGCCTGGTTTCAGTCACCACAGCAGACCTAGAGGCCCCAAGGGGCTGGTGGGTGTTTAGTCTTACTTCCCATGAGGTGACCTTCTGGGAGGCAGTGCTGTGGGCACCACGTTTCTCTCCACTGATCAGATGGCACCAAAGTAATTGTTCTCAGGGCTGACTGGCGCAGAGGGGATTATGGGCTGGGGTCTGTAGCAGGTATAAATCAGCTGGTGTTCACTGGCAGCAGTGGAGCAAGGTGGATTTGCACCAGCTATGAATTTCATTTATTGTACTTAAATTATTTTTTCCCCACGCGAAAAAGGAAAAATTAAAGTAAACCATTTCTGTACCATCTGATTGCTGTGTTTACAGGAATGGCGTCTCTAAATGCTCCAGCCCAAAGTACCAGTGCTATTAACAGAGTAAATTGCAAGTATAACACAGCAGTTATCCAAATGGCTGCCCTCCTTCTTAAGTGAGCCTTAGATTTTAAGCCGTGAAAGAGCAGCTTGACACCCTGTGACCTGCCTGGTAATGCTCCTAATCTACCTCTTTATAAATGCACGCTCCCAGGAGGAGCAAAGAGGTGGTGGGGAGGGATAGCGAGTGCAGCAGGGAGGATCTCACAGCCTTGGGCTGTGCTTGCAGGAAGCAGATGAAGGTGGTCACAGGCTAAGTGGATTAAGCCCAGGAAACGTCAGTTCAAAAATAGGAGCTGCAGACTGACATAAAGATCTTGGGAAGCGGGAGGATTTGCCGGTGACTGGTGCCAGGCCCCTGGGGGAAATGAGGAAGGGTCTGGTCTCTCCAGCATTTCCTATGCTGGCTGCAGGCATGGGCTGGAGATGCCCGGGGGGGATCCTCTGCCTGGCTCAGAGCCCTGCAGCTTACATGCATCCCTGTAAAAGGCAGCTGGTGGAGCAAAACCAAAGCAGGGTCCTCCAGAGGTGGCTGCAAAGGGAAGGTGCTCCTTGCCTGCCGCTTAATCTTGCCCATTCCCAACACCAGGCCATCCTCCAGAACAATGGCAGAACCTGGAGCTAAAAAAAAAGATTGAGACACATTAATTAAAAAAAAAAGAAAAAGGAGAATAGAAAAAGAATGCTAATAAAATAACCATTAAAGTAAGGGGCAGTTAAAAATAGGATTTAAAAAGTAAAGCAATAAGGGTTAACATCCCATTCTTGTGCCTTCTCAGACTTTTTATTTTGTCTTTTCTCGATGCAGAGGCTAATGTTCTTCAGGACAGCAGCTGGTTTTACTTTGTGTCTTGTGCATTGAAAGAACATCTCCAGGGCTTTACTAATCACAGCAATGCCCAGGTTAATGACACTTCTTACTCCTTGATAATATCTGTCATTTTTTGAGTGTTCTTTTGGCACTTTGCCCCACTTGTTTCCCTCACACATACTGCTGTTAAGCGTGTCTTTAAAAAGTAGTTGCCCTTACAACCTGAAGCATCTGTTTACTGCATGTTTGCTAACTCAAAAGGAGCTAAATGGGCTTTTGACCAAATACTAAAGAAATTATTGCTTTTTGGTCCAGTTTTAATCATGTTAGCGGTTTTAAGTTTGAAGCTAGTATGATGCACAAATTAAAGCACTATATGAGGAGTAGTGACTCTTTCAGACTCTTAAAGTTATTATGATAATAAGCTTATCTTGCTTTATTTTTTCTTTCCTAGATTTAAGTCTGCAAAAAAGGCCCTGTTGGGTTTCATATGCATAAGATCCCTGCTATAAAACAGCAGCTATGTTCTCACATCTGTTTTCCAGCCCCCAAGAAAGGTGTGCTTTTTCTTTTTGTCCTAATACTGCAGGAGTTAACAGCTTAGGGATGGAAACAGGTCTGAAAGTCTCCAGGAAGATAATGCTTGGGAAGACAGGTTTAAGCTAAATAAGAAAGCAGATTTCATCAGCCTTCTTGGAAACAACCTGACCAGAGACTTGTGATCTGTTTCTAAATATGGCCTTTGTGTTTTCCATGTACAGGAAGTGATGAAAATGGCAGCAGTAATCCCCAGTGAATCTGGACACGCATATCAGGGGCTGAATGCCTTTGTTTGTTATATGGCTACGGTAGGTAAGTTGGGTGTTGTAAACATGACTCATGACAAGTTTAATTAAGACAACAAACATGGGAAGCGTAGCAGAAGGTCACGCAACTTTCTTCACAGTTTTGGCAACTGAAGATTTTTCTGAGAGGTTTGTGCTGCATGAGCACGAATATAAACACAGGGTTTATGCTGGTTTTCTCTTTCCCTAAATTATTTTTACCATTTTTTTGGATGGTACTAAAATAGCCCAAATAGAAAAAAACCTGACCTAATGCATGAGCACATGCAGTTGTGGCAAGCCAAACTGTGATTGATGGAAATAAAAGTCGTTGTGAACATATGATAAAACTCCNGATGGTACTAAAATAGCCCAAATAGAAAAAAACCTGACCTAATGCATGAGCACATGCAGTTGTGGCAAGCCAAACTGTGATTGATGGAAATAAAAGTCGTTGTGAACATATGATAAAACTCCTGCAGTCAGTTTGGTTCTGCCCCAACAATGACAAATTTACTCCTGGATGAATCAGAATGAATGTACCAGACCCTCAAATACCCACCTGTCAATGCAGAGCTTCCCTGTTCTTAGACTTTCAAATGCCCCTTTGTTGTTCCAATAACCACACTCCCTATTGGAGCAATTTGTTCCAGACTTGTTACCTGAACTTTGCCTCTTTTCAGACATTATGTAGAGCTTCAGATCTTGGATAAGACCAAGGCTTCTTCCTAAACCATATGGTGAATGAAACAGACCGTTACGAGCTGATACCTACAGACACAGTGTTCTTGAGGAGATGGTGGTGATACCACCTCTGCAGAGAGGACGTTAAATCCAGGCACTGGTCACTGACTTAATGTTTTGTTTATGGCAGGCACTTCTGGGAACTTCCTACACATCTGGGGATCTCAGTGATGCAAAGTTGCAGCATGCCTTACAAATAACATAGCACAGTATGCCAGGGATGAACTCCATCCACTTTAACATTAACCACATGAAAGCTAAGCATCCCGTTAAGTTAATCAGCTGGGCTGTTCCTATAGTCAGCTGAGAAAAAAAGTTGGGTAGGACCAGCCAAAAGGAGTTGATCCCATGCTTGCAGTACATGAGACAACTCCACAGGTGCCGTTTCTCAACAATGAAGCTAGACAAGGGAGTCATGGTGGTTAGCTGAGTCTGCTGACCTAACTTTCAGATGTCTAAAATTACATTAAATGAACCCCAACCTTAGACACAGGAGTACTTGTGCTAAAACACTCCATCACATGAGGTCTTGTAAAAGCACACTTCTTCAGGTCTCTAGACAGGTTTATAGAGAATATTTGAAAAGTCTATTATCAAATAAAATCCTCTTGAGGGTTTTGAAGTCCAAGAGGAGCATATTTGCACTGGTGTGGGCAAAACCCCCCAGCATGTGAAACTGTTTAGCAGGGCAGGAGCTTTTCAAAATCTATGATTTTTAGGTTAACACAACCTCGTGATTATCCCCAGAACTTTTGCTCTTAAATCCTTCAGAAGCATTTGAAAACTCCTCATCCAAATGAAAAATAAGTATTAAATTCATAAAACCAGGAAATTGAAATTTGGATTCTGAAGAGAGTTTAAGTCCCAGGACTTGCAGTCTATCCCAGGATTTTAAAATGCATCTAGGTGAAAGTTTCCAAAGTCACAAATAATGCCGATATGTCCTTGAAAATCTACCCTTTAGTATCTACCCTTTCTCATCTCCTTTAATTCAGAGCAGGAAAACCACCAAGTAGTTACAATTTCAGATTATCTGCTGTCCTCTGTGACTGAAACATCCCACTCCCATAAAGCAGATGTGTGTGTTTGAATGGAGGTTTTGCATAGCTTACTGTCTAAAATTCATGATTTGAATCATTCTTCTTATGTGTATGCATGGATTTATCAGAGATTTCCCCATTAAATCACCACCCTTTTATATTTATTTTATTTTATTCTATTTTATTCTATTTTATAAGCATTTTACTAATAAATATGAAACTAGGTCAGTCTGATTTTCTCATGAAAACACTTTGTCACGCAACCCCAGCATTCATATTAAGCATGTTTACAGACTAGAAATGCATGCACATGCTCAGTGTGAATTTCTGGAGACATTAATGATGGGCAATTTTACCATCAGATTCTTCAAGAGCCTCTGTGCTCTGTTTTCTAAGCAAGAGTCCTGAAAGCCCATTTATTTACAGGTATAGAAAGACATTGCAAACATTTTGAATGAAGTGCAAAACTCCAGTGAATGCATTAAGACTCCAAAAACCAGTAATGGGGAAAGGCTCTTTCTCCAGTATCGGCACAGGCAGCTGTGCCGCAAGAGGGAATGCTCCCAGCCATTGCAAAATGATGGCACATTGCAGTAATATCCTCCTGTCACCTCTGTTGCAAGCTGTTGTGTTTGGGAATGCTGCAGTTGAATTAAACACCACTCTCAAACAGATTAACTCAGGCACAGCTTCAGCCCTATGTAAGTCCCTTGGCTGAATTGGTGACAGCAGTATACAGCATGGTGCTCAGTATGAATGTTGTCATGAAATTACCAAATTGTGGATCTGGACCATCCTGTGGGAAGCCCAGTCTGCTGCTGGCTTGAGTTGCACTGCAGTGAGCTCAGCATCCTGCAGGGTCCTGTCCAAGCAGCCTGGCTGTGCAAGTGTATTGATTAGCATTGACTCACTAGTTTAACCGAATGTCCTACACGTTCCTGTCAAACCTCGTTCAAAACCAGAGCGAAAGGGCAGATGAGCACTGTAGTGAAGGGGAAGTATCATGGTTTTTTACACCACATTTCAGAGAAATCCTATTCATAGTCCTTCTGGGACCATACTGGCTTCTGAAATAGATATCCTCTTGAGATCTGAACCAAGGATGGAAGCCAGAATGACACAACTTTTGTGAAATCTGCATTCGCAAGGGACAGAAGGGAGAAATCTGTTTAACCGCAACAAAATAGTTCAAATACCAAGGCAAGAATGCACAAATAGAATTTGTTTTCATGCCTTAATTTTTATTTCCCAATGTGACCAGGTTTTGTTTGGGTTTGGGTTTTTTTGTTGTTGGTTTTTTTTTTGGGGGGAAGAGGATTTTTAAAGATAAGACTGAATTCTGGATGATCAGAATAAGCAGGTCTCAACCCCAGAATAGTGACACCAGTAGCTCTGGACATATTGGTTTGCTCCCCTGTGCAACTTATTCAGAGTGGAATGGTAGTAACTAAAGAAGAAAGGACTCTGAGACTCCAACTGAGTCAGCTGGGGCAAAACTTGCCTTTTAGATAAGGAAATTTTACCTGAGTAAGAGTTCAATATAGACTGGAAAATCTGGTCATGAAATCCTCAGCTAAGCTGATAAGAAGCCAAAATCCTTCAGACAGACAAGTAAAATAGGATTTCCAACCTCCTTAGTTATTCACATCCTGCTAATGGGCTCTGGCATCTGTGGCAGAATTGTTAAAAGAGTAGTGATCTCCTACAAAATTTGGTGTGTAATAGTGATTTGCAGATTCAGAGAGAATAAAGAAGCCTCCTCCCTTGTTATTTCCCAGTGGGTTGATCAATTGTGGAATGCTGGAAATGCAGATGGCATTTCCATTTCTCCTTTTCATCCATCAAGTGGTTATTTGATGGTCCACCCGATCAGCTTGACTGGTTTGATTTTTTTTTCCCTTTTCACAAGTAATGTTATTGAATGTTGATTTTAACACAATCATGTGTTATAAAGTAAAGGTTTAATGAAGGGAACTGGTTATAAACAGACTCATTCTCCTGAGTAAAATGAAAGCAATTTCTTTTCGGTTAGTTTTAAAAATAGCCAGTGCTGTTAAACATATTTGGATTTCAGTGCACATTTTTCCTTCTTTTTCAGTGCACATTTTGCCTCCTCTACTGCGAGTCTTACAACCTGTGTCTGTGGGCAGGATTGTGAAGCAGTTTTCCAACAAGAACAGCCACGAGCACACCAGTATCACCTTACCCAACTGAAGCTGGACGTGTGATGGGACATTCAGATATGGCAGGGTGCAAGCCACAGGGTACATTTAAAATCCAGCATTTCCACCCGACCCATCAGGGTCAGACCCTCCCAGGAGGATCCCTTGGGCTGATCATATGCACATCTCAGAAGAAAAATAAGTTGTGTTGTCCTCAGGGAAAACCGCTGCCACCTTTTGCTGAGGACTGCTCATGCCATTACAATCTGGAGCAGGGAACTGGGGTCAGCAAGCTTGTGTTGCACACCCGACCTCTCTATCTCCTTTGGAAAACCTACCCAAATTTGGGAAAGCATGAAATGTCTATGAAAATATCCATCCCTACATGATCCTTAGAGACTTCTGAGTCCAGATCAGGGTCTGAGTATTAAAGATGAGGCAGAAGACCACATACTGGGGAAGAAAACAAGATATTGAATAGCTGTTCATTAGTCAACTGCTGGGAACAGAGAGAGGGGTACAATGGTAAAAAATAGCATGCAGTTCGCGAAATTAAAGGCTGTTTCAGGATGCATATGTACAGAGGGAGGTGGGGGAATGAAGTAATATTACACAAGCAGCCTTAATTTACACATGCCTTACTTCTGCAGAGCTCAGCTTGGTAATTCTGCTGCTGCTCTATGGATACAAGGTTTGGGGTTTTTTTCCTATTACATAGAGTGGTTTGCTGCCTTTCAGTTCCCTGTACTTTTCTGGCTTTATAAGATGTGGAATATTTGTGACTGCCTTGTGCTGCAATGATGTGATCACAGAGCTCTTTTCAGCTCTGTGGAAGAAATGAAAGGTTGCACTCACTGAAAGCAGTTGCTAAGAAAGAAAGAAAGAAACCCTATTTTGAGCTGCTCCACAGAAGCACATACTGGCTTGATTGGTTATTGATTCCAGTTTTATTGTGGAGAAAGCACATTTTTAGCCATAAACATATGCAGACACATGTTGAGCTGCAAGTGTGAAAACTGCCTCAACTGTAAGGCTCTGCTGCAGCCTGTGCTGAGCCTGAGCATCCAAAAGACTGAAGACTCCCATTTCTCACTTTAACAAATGGCACCAGTCTCTTGAGGGAGGTTTTCTTGGCTCCTTCAGATATATTGAACTTCAGATTCAATTCACTTAGGAGTTGGTTGTGACTTGGATCTCATAGTCTGTCCCTAGACAGGGAAATTAAACAAAGCCTTGGTCTACTTTGGACATTGAAACGTGACTGTCTATTCTGTAGAACTTTTGGACTGGTCCAGCAGTTGGAAGTGGTGGAGCCTGCATGAATTACCACCCTCACAGAGAATGCCTAGACAAGAGTGTGCGGGAGCTTAAGGGGATGTTACAGGCTTTTCTGTGCAGGATCCCTTTGGTGCCAGACAGCGTGCATGGGTATGTTCAGTGTACTGGAAACCCATAGGTATACACAAACATACGTGTGTATAGATAGATAGAGATAGAGATATAGATAGAGATAGAGACAGAGACAGAGGCAGAGATGGAGATAAACGTAGGTAGCCATATGAACCAGATATATACTGGTAGGTAATGCCTTGCAATACGTTTGGATTTTGGTGCCATACATGAAGGAGCAAACTCATACATTTCACCTCCAAGCACACAGAAAGAAGAGATGTATGGCCTGCAGAGTTTTGGTTCTGCTTTTACCCCCGCTAAGCCAAAATGGAGATTTTGTGTCAATTCACTGTTAGACAGGGGCAGGAACAATATGGGCAGGGAACAGGAATGCCTGCAGACACTGGGCTTTTGGGATACTCTTTCTTCAGAGCTGTGCCAGTTCAGTCATTAATTGAGAATAAATAACAACAAAGTGCCTCCCTGAATCAGTGTTTGTAGGAACAGAGCCCAGGGTCAGGCACATTTAAAAAGAAGAGCTTTTCCCTTGGAGAAAGCCAGAGTCTGTGAAAATGAACAAGGGGAAGACTTGGAAACTGTTAGCTATTTCCTGAAGGCTTTTCCCATTCCTTCTCATGCAAGTCAACACGTTTTTTGCCTGGATGATAGTGGGTATTCCTTTTTTTTCCAGAAGTGCTGGAGATATCTCATTTTCCTTTTGTGGGAAGGCTCCAGACGGACCCTGTGAAGTTTCTCCATTTCTTGGCCTGAAAGAACTAAAATATGGTCACTTGTGTGAGCTGCAAAAGCCATCTGCTTGGGCCTGTTTTCAGAGGAGGCTTCAGGCAGACATCCCACAACAACAGGAGAAAAGGAAGGCATCCTCTCAGTGTTTGTTGGCACTGGGCTGCTATAGAGACAGTTGTTTCTGAAATTCCTCCCTACTTGTGTTGCTAATTATATTTTATGGAAAGCGAATGCAGGTCCTCAACATCCATGCGTGTGCATGTGTTGTTACATCTGTCTGTCCAGAACAGCTGGGTACCTCAAGCAATCCTGCTGGTACTGGCTGATCCATGTTGAAATCTCCTTTCTGATTGATTTCAAGTAGGAGTTGCAGACCTCACTCTATGCTGAGCTGTTGATCTAGATGTTATCATTTATTATCAGCAGGATTCTGGTCAAAGTCTGTGATGAGCTGCATGGCCTGCAGACACAGATTTTCCTTCTGTGGATGGCAGGAAAAAGGGCAGATTATTGACAGAAACTTGCCTGGAATATGGCCAAAGTGCACCTCTAGATCCATATCCCCCCATTTCTCATTCCCGTTTCCCTAAATATTTGATCTTCCTCTCTGGTCCAATGAATTTTTGTGTATACAAAGTTAAACAGCACCAACAAGAGAGATTTGGAGCCACTCTCCCCCATCACAGCACATGGCTGTGTAATGACTGATGGAGACTTCAGAGACATGTCAAGCCTCTGCTCTGACTCAGATGGCAGAAAGGTTTAAGCTTGTGCTTTCTCCACACCTGTGTTGTAAGG
>NDXB01000361.1:0-37747 GCA_002631895.1 Agapornis roseicollis
CTTCATTAGGGACTATAGTGAGAGGACAAGGGGTAATGGGTTCAAACTTAAACAGGAGAGGTTTAGATTTGCTGTAAGGAAGAAATTCCTTCCTGTTAGGGTGGTGAGGCACTGGAATGGGTTGCCCAAGGAAGTTGTGAGTGCTCCATCCCCGGCAGTGTTCAAGGCCAGGTTGAACGAAGCCTTGGATGGCATGGTTTAGTGTGAGGTGTCCCTGCTTATGGCAGGGGGGTTGGAACTGGATGATCTTAAGGTCCTTTCCAACCCTTACTATTCTATGATTCTATGAGTTGCTATTCCTTGGTCATGTCTTATCTGAAATAAGACAGACATAAAATTTAGATCATGTTAGTAACAGCCAAAGGCATGATACATGGCACATCCACTTCATGAAAGCCCATCCATGGACAAAGAGTAAGTTATTCCTAGTCGATCTGTTTTGTGCACGACCATTTTGCACAATGTGTAGCACAAACCTCCCAGGACTGATCCCAAACAACCCAACAGACACCCAAACCTGGATCTTGCAGCATCTGAGGACTCAGGAAGAGGCAGCAGCTCTCAGCTTCCACTCAATTTCTACTGGCACACACAACCTCTAATTTAGGAAAATAGGCTACAGGGTGGCACACCCTCACTGGAAAAGAGCCAGCACCTGCTTTACAACAGACCTTTTAAATTCCAGGATCTCTTCCAACCAGTTTCATCTAACTTCCATTGCATTTTATTTCTAGTCTACAGCCTCTTTGCTCATATACTTTTAAGTCATTATTTTCCAAAGTGGAAGATAATGTACCATTATTATCCTATAGCTTAAGAAAACGTGACACAATACTAGATCAATATCCCAGCCAACTATTAAATGGCTGCACAGCTAGACACAAATCTGCCTGTCCTTATCACTCAAATACTGAAACACTTTATAGAATCATGGAATGGTTTGGGTTGGAAGGACCTTAAAGCTCATCCAGTTCAAACCCCTGCCATGGCAAGGACACCTTCCACTAGACCAGGCTGCTTGAAGTCCTGTCCAACCTTGCCTTGGTACCTAAAATTCTCTCCCACAGAAAGCATTTAAACATTTAGTATTTTTTCCTATTAATGGCCTTATCCCTTCTTGAAGTCAGCTGTACGTATCCTGATGATGCATTTCCTCTGTTACTCTTCCATCTGCAATTTATGTATTCACGTGAATCTATCTCTGATGAACAATAAATTCAGAGACAGAAGGAAACCACAAGCAGTCATCATACAAGCTTCTTTGAATTCATCTGCCTTAGTTTTGGTACAAGAGTAATCAAGCCTCTAGTGCTCAGTGGGGAAACATCCTCTGTTACAGCTGACATACCATAAAGTCTCAGATGATGAGGCCAATGAGAATAAAACTGTCATCTTACTTATAGGAAAAGGATCCCAAACTATTTCTGTGCGCCAGTCATCTCACGTGGGGCAGAACTGCCGCCCCATGTTAGCTGCCTTAAACCAGTGCTCTCCTGAGTCAGGCTTGAAGTGGCCACCCAGGACTGAGCTGCCCTACGCAGATGGTATCATTAGATATGATATCACAAACTAGCTGGGGGAGCACATAAGTCGCAGACCTACTTTATATACAGCTTACTTTGAGAATGGAGGTCCTTTGGAGAGGAAAGGCACGGAGAACATTTCCTATCATAATACTATTACAACAGTATCATAAAAATTGAAAACAGTTGTCACAAAGTATGATTCCTTACCAGTGTTACAAGTTGCCAATACCTAACCTGTTTCACTTGGTAAAAAAGCAGAAATCCTCTAGATAAACTGTGGTTGTTTAAGTAAAAACACATCTGGTTTCCAAACACATGCATTTCTTTCCAATTGGAAGAGTTCTTCCACTCCTGGCCTTCTTTTTTTCCCAGCTGTTTACAAAACCATATAAACACAGGGGAAGGTCAGCAAGGACTGAGAAAGTGATAGCTCAAATCATCAGGTCATGAACCTTTCTACCACATGGTCCCAGCAAAGCATAGTCTTATAATGCCTTTAGGAAGCCTTCAGTTACCCCATCACCAACACAGAACAACTACTTCCATAGAGTTCATACCCCAAAACACATGGAAAAAAAAACAAACAAACAAACAAAAAAAGCCCCACTAAACCAAAATAAAAACCAACCCAAATAGTTCGGGTAAAATTATTAATGGATTTTTAAGAGATTTTTCTTTTTCACTATGGACTTAAAGGAAGGGTTGGGGTGAAAAAATTAAAAGGATGAAGAAAAGGCCTTCCTCTTTGTGACGGCTTTCAACCTGGAGAGGGCTTATGGTCCAAAGGCACCAGCTGCCTGGCCAAAACCTCACCAGCACAGCCATAGTGTATGGAACCCTTTCACCTCATAAGGGACCCACAGTGGGTCCCACAGCCCCACAGATGGGCTGCAGAGGATCTCCCACCCAAAATTTCCCAACCAGCACCCACAGTTGTGCAGCACTTCCAAGCATGTCAAGGGGAAGGGCTCCAGCCATGCTGGAATATAGTTAATATACAGAAACAGCTCAGATAGCTCCCTCAGCCTACCAGGGGATGAGGATCCTGCCACCAATGATAGTAGATGTGGAGAGAGGAGGAAAGGAGAAGAGGAGGTTTCTGGTCTCTGGTAGATGGGTGTCAGTTTTTGCTCTGGGCAAAACCTTGGTTTGTTCCTCAGAAAGATACCACTATTCTCCATTAATTCATTGCAGTATGCATCCCTGTTTCCCAGGAGAGTACAGGGGGTGACACAGCCACACGCTCTCCATATGGATTTGGCAGATAGGAAAATGGGAAAGAGGAGATTCTCACACAACTGCAGGAGTCAGGTCCTGATCGACCAGACCACATCTGCAACCTGGCCCAGCCACAGCCACATGCTCTCCATGTGGTTTTCAGAGATAGTGGAGCAGGAAAGAGGGGATTCTCATACAACTCCAGGTCCTGATCCTTCTCCCGAGGATGGTGGGGTTTCTCTTTGACCATTATTAATGCACTGATATCTAATTGCAGCAGAAAACACCAGAAAAATCCTGTGGTATCAGTAAAAAGCAATATAACATGCAAATATTCAGGTTTTACTTTGCCTGGGAGTGTCCATTTGGGCATCACTGTAAGCAGGTCTGGAGCCCCCCTGCCCACTCTTCCCAGCCATCCCACACTGAGCCCAGGCACTGCCAGAAACACAGCACGAGCTCTGCAGCCAACAGGCACCATCCAAGGCACCAAAACCCCTCCAATTTGGTTTCAATTAAAATAAACTATTTTGAAGACAATTCAATCCCAGTTCCAGGCACAGCAATTCCCAGCTCCCCGTTTCAGAAAGCTCCTCTCCAAACACTGCTGGTCTCTGGCCGCTGCACAAGCAAAGCTCTCTTTAGGCTACGGACGTTAATCACACTGCTCTTTATTTTTAGATTTTCTTCTTATGACTTTACACCACAAGCTCTATTAACGTTATGTCTTGGAACATCAAAGTTATTTGCAGATCAATCAAACTGACAGAAAACGTTCCTCCTGCTTTGGGAGAACTGAACTCAAGGCGGCTTTTTAATAGGAGAAGCTGAGAAAAGGGGGGAAAAGTATTAAAAATACCCCGCATGCTATAAATCAACTGATTGGACATCTGACTATGAATGAAATTCCAAGGAGGAGGTGGGGAGGGAGGGAGGGAGCAGAGCAGGATTCTTCCCCTCACAGATGCCTGCGTGTGCAGGTTCACCTCTCTCTCATCTGCGCTGAAAGCAGCTTGACTTGAAGGCAGTGCCCAGGGAGGACTTACCTCTGCATTTCCAGCCCATTTAAAAGCACGCTTTCTCTCCCTCTCATTTCCTTCCTCTGTCTCTCTCAATACTTGGAATGATATCACAGCTGTGAGAAATCTCAACCCCGGAATCCCCTGCAGCCCAATAGGAACCTTTTAATTCACCCAGTTCAAAATGCTGAATTATTCAGCTAATAGTGTCTGACCTAGGGCTGTTGCAGGTACCGTGATCCCTGCGGCAGGGGAACGGGAAGGAATGCAACCTTACATTGCACTCCAGCCACCCATCTAACCCACGCTGTACTCAAACTCTTCATTCATCATTCCCCACTCCCAAGCAGGATTAAGGAAGACTGAAAGTGAAAAACATGACTACTTCAAACCCATTCTTTTCTGTTTACTTTACTGACGCTGCTCTTGAAAACAACCCCACTCCCTCTCTCAAAAACCAGAAAGAAGTCACAGGTCAGCAACGTGCCCTGTACAAGAGGTGGAATTTTCTTTAGGTATCCTCACCGGCACTCAGAAGTAGCTGGGAACCTCCTTCAAGGTAGATTTTTGTTGGCACTTGGAGGCACAGGTAAACCATTAATCAGGAAAATCTACTGCTGCACATGTCAACTGATGGGAGGGTGGAAAAAAAACCCTCTTGTAAATGCAAATTAAAGATTAAAGATATGCTGTCAGTTAGTACCGTGATTTCTGACTGGCAAATTCTGACCTCTTACCAGCAATACCTCATACTGTGTAAAAGAATAGATATTAGACACTCTTTTTCCTCTCCACATGCTTACTCTGAGCACAAAAGCAGAGCCAGCGACTCTCCTGAGCCCCATGCAGCAGCTCACGTGATGCCACAGGCATCTGGGGTGAGACCCAAACCCAAGAAGGGAAGTTCCAGCTTCTATAGATATCAGCAGCTGTAGTATCATCAGAGGTATGCAGGGAAGTGTTAGGAGTTACAAGCTGCTTGTTCAGGGCAAGCAATACAAAGCCAGGCTCAGAGTAAGACACCTTTTCTGCCTTTCAAAGCAAAACCACAGAATATTACTAGGTACATATATTTCTTTATATTCAGTGGGAAGTACTGAGTACTTTTGCCTTTTTTTCACCCCTCAATGTGAACCAGCAAACACGCTTGCACTCTGCTACCACAAAAAATCCCAAAACAAAACAAACAAGCCCCAGATACAAAACAGCAGAAGGTGGTAAATATCAAAGATATTTACCCCCAATCCCTGGGTAAATTAACACAGGCTAAAATTTCACAGGGGAAAAAGGATACAAAAAATTGGCTATGGAAACCTTCCTCTGTTTTGAATTCCATGCAGTGACATGTAATTGGGTTAGTCTTTTTTGCAAAAACTTAAATGGCAAGCTACAAACTCTGGGAAAATCCTGTCACTGGGCAAAGCAGGGTGACATCCTCCAGCATCACGTTTATTATGAAGGGGATTGTCCTCAAATTTCTCAGCATGAACAGATTTACTAGGCAAACCGCACTCCAGAACAATTCATCCCTATCCTAAAGGTGTTGCAACTGATCTCTGAGTTATCTAACCCAGGGAAATGAACCAAAAGCAACAAGCAATAAACTGTATGTTCACACAGGCAGATTGTGGCAAAGCTCCAGGTGTGTGAGAGCTTCCACCCTCACTGCCTGCACCATCCTCACCAGGTTAGCAGCAGGATCCTGCACACACGGATCAATCACAGCACCATGGACCAGTGCCAGGCACCAGGGCCCTAGGCAGCACCTCTAACTTGAATTCATCTTTTTCACATAGAAGAAAAACTATAGTAACTGTTGGCAAATATGGAACTTTCACTAACAAAGCAATGTATCTACTAATAGGAGGAGAAAAAAAGGAAAACAGTGAAGAAATCTAAATAAAGCTGGGCTTATGATTTAAAGCCACAAAGACATGAGTTTAATCTGTGAGTACTTTTTGTCCCATTACCAATCAAGAATTACTGGTTCTGCCATGTGAAACACACAGGGTTTCTGTTATGCTTTCTGAAGTGCTGTATTTACAGTTTCTCTGATGCTTAAGGAATGATAAGGATTCCTTATCACACTAAAAGGGTTTAAAATGAGGTGCACAGCCAAGCAATTTAGGAAGCAATTGCTATGTTTCTAAAGTGAACTTTAATCTAGAAATGCTCATAAAAATCATATGATGGCATACGGAACAATAATGTTAATTAAATAATTTGCATTTACATAGCAATCGGTCCCAAGGGCCAAGCATATAGCGGCACAAATCACATGAAGTACATCATGCACTCAGCAGCAACAAAACTTAAAGGTCTGACCTGAAGAAACCCAAGTGCATGCAGTTATCTCCTTTCCCTTGCACCTTCTACCCTAAGCCCTTACATGTCCAAAGACAGCCACCACCTTTTGGCTGTTTCAGATTACCTGTCATGGTTGGTGGTTAGCTGCACAAGAAGTACCCACACCTCTAATGCATTGTATGTTTTGTCTTTGTATAGCAAGATGCTCCACGCATGCACAAGCACCTTGCTTGAACTTTGTATGCCAGGTCTTCTCCAGGTTACAAACACACAGAGGACTGTCCACCTTTAAGCCTTCCTTCATTTGTTCAACCTCACCAAAGATAACTGTGCAGATACTTAACACCCACAAGCCAGCTCTAATTCAATATTCTTGGTCAGACAGGATTTGTACATGACAGAAATAGAAGTAACCGCATTACAAGAGAAATGAATTCTTTCCAAGATCCTGCCCATTTAAAAACCAGTGCCAAGCTCCTTATATTTATGTGGGTCTCTTAACAATTTAGGAAAGAATTAGTAGTGGCAAGAACCAGAAACACTAAAAGCATGCTATTGTTTTTAAATGAGGACACTGTCAAGACAAAAATACATGTGTATACACACACACACTTAAAAAACATGTAGACAACCCCATCTTCATTTGTGTTGCTAAATTTTCTGCCCCATTTATTAGCTCTGTCAGGGAAGCAGCACTAGCTAATTTCATTATTTGTTCTCTGCCAATTTGACTTTTGGCTTCCTTCCTATGCCCTAACAGAGTTGCTCTGTTTCCAAAGAAGGGAAAACAGCCATTGCATTACTGGAGACTGGATAGTTTTTCCAAATCCAGTCTAGCTCTGTGAGAGGAAAACATCCCGTCAGCATCAGGGACTGGCACCTGCAAAGCCACATCCAGCCAGGGCAAGAGCAGGTCATGGTGCGGGAAACCTCTGGAGCTGGACCTGCTGGATGAGTGGAAAGAAAGAAAACAGTTATCTGCAAGACTAGAAAAGCTCTTGGTAAATCAGAAGGGCTAAGAAGTGGAACTACCCAGGGCACATTTCAAATTGTAACTTGGTTATAGAATCATAGAATAGTTAGGGTTGGAAAGGACCTTAAGATCATCTAGTTCCAACCCCTCTTCCATAAGCAGGGACACCTCACCATGTCACCCAAGGCTCTGTCCAACCTGGCCTTGAACACTGCCAAGGATGGAGCACTCACAACCTCCCTGGCCAACCCATTCCAGCATCTCACCACCCTAACAGGAAAGAATTTCTTCCTTATAGCCAATCTAAACCTCTCCTGTTTAAGTTTGAACCCGTTACCCCTTGTCCTGTCACTACAGTCCCTAATGAAGAGTCCCTCCCCAGCACCCCTATAGGCCCCCTTCAGATACTGGAAGGCTGCTATGAGGTCTCCACGCAGCCTTCTCTTCCCCAGGCTGAACAGCCCCAACTCTCCCAGCCTGTCTTCGTATGGGAGATGCTCCAGTCCCCTGATCACNCCAGCACCCCGCCCCCTTCAGATACTGGAAGGCTGCTATGAGGTCTCCACGCAGCCTTCTCTTCCCCAGGCTGAACAGCCCCAACTCTCCCAGCCTGTCTTCGTATGGGAGATGCTCCAGTCCCCTGATCACCCTCATAGCCTTCCTCTGGACTTGTTCCAACAGTTCCATGTCCTTTTTATGTTGAACTGCACACAATATTCCAAGTGAGGTCATCAGAGATGTTTTTGCACCATGGGATGGCAACCCTTCCCATGAAGGCTGGAATCCCAAGGCTTTGCTAGGTCCAGTCCAGGCTTTGTTATGTCCAGTCTACACCTTCTGGCTGCTACACAGACACGCCATAGACACCAAGGGGCAAAATGGAACACGTGCAAGCTTTCCTTGTAAGCAGACATTGCATGAAGTCAAAATACTTCAGCTAGTTCCACATAGCTGTAGCTTTGATCTAAATCATGGAGTTCAATCCCATTTAAATCAAAGAATGTTTTAAGTAATTCAGATCTTCATAAGCCTGAAGATCCCAATCTTTGGTAACATACCCCTTTATCAGACCTATCTTGCCTCTTTGTTCCTGGCAAAAAAAAAAAAGGACCCAGAACCCATAAAAACAACATAAAGGATACAGGACTAATGAAAGGTAGGCCTAACCTAAGTCCCCCACGTTTCAAAGGGCTTTGCATATGGCCCAGTGCGGCCACAGTGTTTTTCACATCTGTGGGGCATTAAAGGAAATAACCAAATCTTGAAATTAAAGTTGGGTGTCCCTCGTGGCACCGTGAGGAACTAAGCCTTTTTCCTTGCCCCTTCATTTTCTTTTCATCTTCAATTTTGTTTGCCACTGCTAACTTAATATACAGGAGTTAATTTCTTTCCTGACTCGAGGTACCACTAGGGGAATATTGTGTGTTACTGTGGCGGCTGGAAGTCATTACATCTATATAAAAATTAACCTGTGGCACCACTCTAATCTCTTGGTTTTTTTCCTTTTCTTTTTTCTCTTTTTATTTATACAAAAGCACCTGCCTTATTAATACTGGGGTTGGAGCAATTCCTAATGCAAGTAACTGAAACTCTAACTACATTAAATATGCAAATACAAACCCCTAAGCATTTCCCTAAAACAATATAAATAAAATCCTAATCCTTGAGCTGCAGAGGTACGAGTTATCCTAAAGCAATATGGTATGCACCAAGAAGAGATTGCTTTTCCATCCCACTCCCCTTCATGATAAACCTTTCATATGAAACCAAACCTCCTATTTAAGCCAACCTCACAAGCAAAAAGAGAAACTAATATTTATATTTCAGAAACGGATATAAGACTAAACCCTTGAGGAAACAAGTTAAATGGACTGAAAAAGAGGAAATGATGGACAGAAAACAATTTAAGTTGTTGAGCACATTAAACATAGTGGTTATCTAAATTCAGGCATTCAACCCATTAAGCCTTAAACTCTTCATTTCTGAAACAAACTCTTCCATGCTCAGATACACTGCAGGTATAAACATGGTAGGGGAGGGAGGAATCACCCCCCCAAAGCTAGCTTATTAGAGTATTTTCATGGATAACACTCTTCTTCCAGAAGCGTTACGAGTGTATCTGTGCTATTTTCCTAAATGTGTAGTTCTCACAAGCAGCAGGGAAAATTAGCCTGTGCTGAGCTCCATGCTGTCACTGCTAGATTGCAGTTAGTGCCCAACGTACCATTTTAAAGCAAGCTGAGGTGTTCCTACGTTGCAGTGTGTTTTTGAGACTGCTGTGGTCACACCTATGAGGTCACCCGGTAAAGAAACAAAACTCGCAGGAATGCGCTCATCCCAGAAGTGTGTAATAACCTATCCAGCCATTGTCCATTCAAAACCATTTCATCTGTTCTAGAGACACAAAAGGCAAGAAAGCATGTATTTCAGATTCAGTGCCCACAAGAGATCTTATTGGGAAGCTTGGCACAGGAGATGCTGTGTGTTTTCACCTCCCCTGACACCTCAAATGAACATAGTTATGCTAGAACATGGATAGCAAAAATGCAACAAAGGAAAACCCTCAAACATGCTGAAAACAGACCATGTTCTATATGTTAGCAAATCATATGTGGTGCCATCCCTAAGGACCACAGCACATTTCCTAATCCGTGGCAGAATGCAGTTTCCTACCTGAAGAGCAGCACAAAGGAATTCCAGCCACTCCATGCAGGAAACTGGGTTCATCAGAGGCCCAACTTAAACGCCTCCACACAAATGCACAAACATTGGGAATACACAAGAAGAGTTAGAGACGTGCACTCACCTGCAAGGCCATGATCTTACTGGTATCACAGAGACGTGATGACTCCTATGCCTGGAATGTTGGAAAGGAAGCATACAAGCTCTTCAGGAAAGACAAGCAGGGGAGATGAGGAGGGGTTGTCACCCTCTATGTCAGCAACCAGATGGAGTGCATGGAGCTGTACCTGGGGATGGATGAGGAGCTAACCAAGAGCTTATGGATCAGGATTATAGGGAGGTCAGGGACAGTACAGTGGGGGATCTGCTAAAGGCTACCTGACCAAGAAGACTAAGCAGTCAAGACCCTCTATAGACAAGAGCAGGCTCGTGTTCACAAGCACTTCTCCTCATGCGGGACTTCAACCACTCCAGTATCTATTGAAGGGACAAGACAGCAGGGCATAAGCAACCCAGGAGGATCCTAGAATGTGTTGATGTTGGACCTTGTTCTCACCAACAAGGAAGGAGGGCAGGCACACTTCTCCTATAAAGACAGGCTGAGAGCTGAAGTTCAGCCTGGAGAAGAGAAGGATATTGTGAGACTTTAGATCAGTTTCTAGTACCCAAAGGCATACATGAAAGCTGGAGAGGGACTTTTGCAGGGGCATGTAGGAATAGGACAAGAGGGAATGACTTTAAACTGAAAGAAGGTAGCTTTATATTAGATATTAAGAATAAATTCTTGACTATTTGAGTGGTGAGGCAATGGTACAGGTTGCCCAGAAAAGCTGTGGCTGCCCCATCCCTGGCAGTGTTCAAGGCCAGGTGAAATGGGGCTTTGAGCAACCTGATCTAGTGAAAGGTGTCCCTCCCTGTGGCAGGGAATTGGAACTGGATAATCTTTAAGGCCCCTTCCAACCCAAACCATTCTGTGATTCTATGAAGTACATTCAACACCAAGGAACTGAGCAGCTTTTTCTAATAAGAGAGGGATTACTTTTATTTAAAATCAACCCATCTGAACACTTGTCCCCAGCAAGGCTCCCACCATCACTAACTGAAAGCAACCAGCATCTTCATAAGCACTCCAACCAAAAAAAGATGCCTCAAAATATGGGGCAAACCATTGCTGGGTACCAACCTTCTCTCTCCATAAGCTATAGAGGGAGGACAGTGTGCCTGGATCACGCTATGCTCCCATCTCATGAATACTGATGTTCAGCAAGATGGAGCCCAGCCTGATGAACAACTCACCCCAGCAGCACACAGCAGGATGGCTGTACTTTCCATATAGCTAGTACTGATTCAGACTAGAAAGGAAAGCCCTGGGTCACTGGGGGCAGCTAAATGTTTTCCAAAACGTGGACATAATTAAAATTATAGCTGTGCAAGAACGTGAGGTAAGGAAAGGTGGAAGTGCACAGTGTGTTTCTGACTGCTCTTGTGTATTTTTCTGCGCTGAGAATAAAGGGCAGGTCACTTCCCTGCTAGCTCCCAGAGAGAGGGATATGTATTCACCAAGGCAGTTAACACAGAGCAAGTTACAGCTGGGAATGTAACGCACTAGCAATCACCACCTTGGTTTACCCTTTGGAAGCCTGAAAACTTACCTGACACTTTGGAACTGCAACACACGCATTTGCCAGCCCTGCGCTCCTTCCTCCTGCATCCTCCTTCACCGTCCACTGAGCTCACTTGCACACACCTGTACCCTTCTTTAACTGGCAACTCCTCCAGCCAGGGAGTGCATCCCTCTCCTCTGATCATCTTGTAACTAACACAACCGGTAACAGAGCCCAGACACAAATTTAAGTGTAACCCAAAGAACACCTTCACATCAGATCTGCATGGAGACAGGAGACTGCATCCCAGGCATCAGGGCAGAAGGCAGCTCTTCATTAAGAGCCAAGCCCTGCTGCAGGACAGGATGCTTTGGTCAGGGCTACAGGCCATGCTTCTGACCTGATCCCATTCCCCTGGGTGTATGGCTTGAAGGGAGCTTGCAGCCTTAAATAGTCTGAAATGCACCATTACTGTTCTCCTCTAATGCAACTGTGTTCTTGTTATCACTTACAAATGAAAGCAATCAGACAGCCATTCAACGCTATAGTTTTTTTTATTGTTTTCTTAATTCCACAGGACCAGGATCTTACATTTTCTATCCCACCTAAAGCTCTGGCTCATTCCCTGTCCCTGGCATCTGTACTGTAGCAGTTGAGAAATCAAACACTGCAGCACCTAAGCACCTTGAGGCTAGAATCTGAACTTGAAGTCTGTTTTCTTCTGCTAAAGCTATTTCCAAAGAGGCTTAAAAAGTGAGAACTCTTTAATGTACTTAGTTTTTTTTCATCCTCCCCAATTCTACCTCCCTTCAAAAATATGATCCTTCACAAAGACCTTTAGGGATCCCATCTTCTGATTTATCTGAATAATACTGTAGTGCAAAAGCAGAGTGTCAGAGTTTGGGGATATGAAAAACGATAGAACTTCTGTTCCACTGACTCCCCCTTTCCTGTAATAAACTACTGCCTCACTACCCAAAGATAATAAGACAGTTTTTCTCCTGCTATCCAAACTGTTTAGTATCCACCCACAAAAACTGAACTAGATACCACTTTTTACTATTATTGTTTGGCATCTTTCACACTGGCACGAAACCTGATGAAATCCAAAGTGTTTCTTAGGTTTTATCACTCAAGTTGCCATTAGCACAGTTTTGATCATTACATAAACTGTTTATTTATTTATTTTTGCTAGGTTGGGTTCAGTTTTTGCAGTCATTACAGCCAGTCACTATGGAAGCAAGACTGCTGCTGCTTGGACCTAGACGAGAGGTAAAATAAGTGAAGCAATGACCATAAGAATGGAGGAGAAGACAATTTTTGTTACACCCTGACAGCACTGGGGTTGCTCTAGGGATGACGCTCAACAAACAGTTTATTAACTTGTAACTCTCTTTTCAAAGATACAGAAATTCAGTTTCTTAATTACTTCATTGCAACATGTGGCTCTTCATCATTTCCGAATAGGCCATCATATTCAACATAACCTATCCAGCCAAAGTACCGTAGGCTGTGGCATCCAGTTTATTAAATTCTACTTTGACACCTTATAGAAAGCAGTGATAAAGCCTCTGCCTTTTCCCCTCTCTGGTTTTGACATAAGCTGAATATTTCTGACATTAGAGTTCAAAATGAAGCTATCCTGTTCCATATTCAGAAACTGTGAGCCTCTGTTGAGATGCCAAAGCTCCAGTGTTTGCATCTTCTCCTGCCTTCCCTGTTGCACATACTGAACTTACAGGCTGTTTCTCTGGGTCCATAACTGGTCCTTGTGCATCCATAACATACCTGTGCAGCTGGACTGTGGCTGGGAACGAGAGTTCAATTACAATGAATAAAACAACCCATTCCCTTTCTCCAAGAAAGAGAGAAGTTGTCCAACAGAACAAGACACACCAAATGCACACAATGGGCTGAACCTACCATGGAAGGCTTACAGGCAGAAGTATATTAGGCAAGTCAAAGAAGGTCAAACTTCAAGTTCTTAGTACACCAGTACTTCTAATTTCAATGAAATGTACAACATGTAGGATGCTCTAACTTCCTTTTTCTCTCTAAAAGCTACCTGCCAGTCTGAAAAAACCTGCAGTATTTGTATTCAGCTCTACCTTTCAGTGCATAAAAGCTTACAAATTGGAGGAAAAATAAGAAGACTGATTTTTCCCATCTCTTTACAAAATCCCACATTGTTCCCTCTAGGTCATGATGACAATGGTTTGTGCAGCCAGTGCCCCCAAAACTGGGGGCCGCTGGTCCATGGCTCACAGGGGTGAGCCTCTGATGCTGTTTCTGGGTGCTAGAAGCAGTAAACCAAAAGCAAAGCCTGAGACATGACTGAAGGAGAGCCATGCTGCTTGCAAGGGGAAGCACCTTTGGTGCTGCTGCCTAAATGTCAGGGAAGGCTGAAGTACACACTTAGTTTCCCTGTATAAATGATGTACTTTGACTTTGATGGCACCAAAGTTCCACAGAGGAACCAACTGGAAACCAGTAATAGCTCTGAAATTAAAACCTTCACCATAGAATAATAGAATAGTTAGGGTTGGAAAGGACCTTAAGATCATCCAGTTCCAACCCCTCTACCATAAGCAGGGACACCTCACACTAAACCATGCCACACAAGGCTTTGTCCAACCTGACCCAGAACACTGCCAGGGATGGAGCACTCACAACTTCCTTGGGCAACCCATTCCAGTACCTCACCACCCTCACAGTAAAGAATTTCTTCCTTCTATCCAATCTAAAGCTCTCCTGTTTAAGTTTGAACCCGTTACCCCTTGTCCTGTTAAGATCTAATCCCACCACACAAAATTACCGCTGGCTTTGACAAACCATGCATAAAAAGCAGAAGCTCCCAGTGGGAACAGAAAGTCTAGCGCTCAGAGCGGAGATTGGAGGTGACCCTCATCCAGGGGTTATATGAGCTTTCCTTTTGTTGGGCAAGTTCAGTCTGGAGGGCTCACAACATCACTTCTGTGGGGAAAGGTCATTGCCAAGTGGTAGCTAAGCAACAGCTGAAGAGTTGTGGCAGTCAGAAACAGCCACACTGCTTTGTTTCCTTGAAGTTAACTTTCTAAGTGATGGACAGTCCTCGGAACAGCCAGAGACGTCTCCCACAGGAAGCCAGTTAAGGTGATTTCTTTTCATTTCTTAAGTAGTTTATGTATTTGAGCCAAATGAAGCTAGGAGCTAATCTGGTAAAATACTGAATAAACACAGAAGAGCTACTTGAATTTCTCCCTCATCATGTTTTACATTACACCAAAAATTCCAGCTTCCATAAGACAATACTTTGAGGCCAGTGCTGTTGCTCAGAGGAGAGCCTGCCCTGTGCTCCCTTCTGTGCCACTTCACAGCACCCATCTGCACCAGTCAGGACAAGAAAAACCCAGTCTGTCCACTGCTCACATGGAGTTCTTAGGGGCACCAGCCCCAAACCCTTCCACATCACGGAGCACAGGTCAGTGTGACTGGAGATCCTCCACTCTGCTCCACTCCAACCACTGCTGCATGAATGCAGATCTTGGTTGAAGCTGCATATCCAAGGGTGAGCCAAACATTCCTCTGATTACCTGGGTAACAATAGCATTAACCCAGTCTTTGGGAGACTTTGAGCATGTTAAAGCCTCAAGCTGTACAATGACTGAAGCTACCTGCCATGCAGCTTATTAATCATTTGCATCCTGTATTGCCCCTTCCAATGAACACCCCAAACTTTGTTACAGGGTAGGGTTCCCACTTTGTTTGCTTTCCTCCCAACCCTTAGATCACTGGCTACCACAGCTTCAGATGGAGGAGCAGGGGATGCCCACATGCTATAGAAGATCACTGCTGAAATGCAGGTGCTGCTGCGCTGCCAGTGCCTCTAATGCTGGAAGGCCTTAAATCAGTATCCTGGAGTGCTTCCTGCAATTCAAGCAGCTAGATATTGAGCACACACTTCAGTAGCCAAGAATTTAAATGCTTTTGTGCTTCATCAGTGCTTTGATTCATCCACCTGAAGCATTTGCTCTTTGGTACTGTCTGAACAGTCTGCATAACTCCTGATGCCCAGTCATACCCAAACCCTCTGGGCCCTATTGAAATAGTAGTAACAATAGCAGGGAAGCCAACAAAACCTTCCAGCATCTCTTCCCCAGTCAAATCCCACACCAGGAACAGGGACACAAAGAAAAGGGGTGAGAAACACATTCTGGCTGGCTGGATCCTTTTTGCCTTCAGCTCCCAAGGCAGCCCTGCAGCCATACAAACAAACACCGTCAGGGCAGTCTGTGACCTACTTTCCCTCCCTCACACGGGGTACTGTGCCATTGTGAAACTGCCACTGGATTTCAGCTTCATAAGGATGACAAGAAGGGGTTCAAGTGGCCAACTGCTGTGCAGCTAATGGTTCGAGGGCAGCCACTGCCCCCGCTCCATGCCTTCTGCTGGGAGCCTCTGCACGGGGCAGAGGTGCAGCTCACATAGCAACGCACTCACAGCCCTAGAACTGGTGTATATCTCTCCTTCCCCTTAAGATCTGTCAAGAGAACTCTCTCCTAGTGACTGCACTGAAGTTTCTTGCACATCCTTTCTTACCTCTGAAGAAGTTTATGCTGCTGAGACCACTGCCACCTCCCTGATGCCTGGCATGCAGATGACCGTGCCATCAGTGCCACAGGCAAAGAACCACCGTTCTTATATGATCATTGCTATATGTTGCCTATAGAGGTCCCAAAGAAGCCAGCCCTCCAGACAGGCAAACAAGATATAAACAACTACTGAAGCAGTTTAAGTAGAAACACTGGTGCCTAACACAGCTCAAAGTGACCCAGTGAGTGCCTAAGTGTGGATTTGGGAGCCTAACTTCAAGTACATGGGTATGACAAGGTTGGATGAGGACCCACATAAAGATCTCAGAATGCAGCATCTGCACTGCATGACAGCTCCCAGCAGACAGCCAAACCTCCTTCAGGCACCAGGAGACTGATCCTGCACAGGAACCTCCTGCCCACTGTGCCCACATCACCTCCAGGTAAGACATTTTTGGGCAGCCACTGGGCAGTGCTACCCCAATGATGGTAGACCAAAGCAAGTCCACGGGTTGAAGAAGGTGAGCTTGGTCCATTTGTGCAAACGTGGCCCCGCTGCAACCAGTGCCAGCAGCTTCTACATAGCAAAAATGCCTCTCCTTTGTCAGGGCAGGCTTGAACTCAGGCTCACTGAGACCTGGCCATTTCAGATCTCAACTCTCATTCATCTATGGGAAGGATGAGCTGTCCAGCCTGCCTTCCCTGAGGGCTAATGATAGTGTTTCCCTTTGTTACCATTTCCCACTTATGCTTGTGGCCCTAGGGAAACCTTCGAGTCTATACTGGTTAAAAACCAGTTCAAGCAGGGGTCTATTATGTTAATTGAAGGTAAGCCTCATTCAATGTCTCCATATAATATAGTGTTACATGAAAGGGGAATAAGGAAGGAATAGAATGATCCCTACATGTTTTTATTTTCCCTTCTATGATTAGAGAGTAAGAAACAGCCGTAACTCCCACCAAACATTGCACCTAACTATACTGGTCCAAATGCACTGAAAGCTATGATAATATTTTGATAGTCTGATACCTACTGAGGGTAGCAATGTCCCCTGGAGCACTCCTCCTGTTTCTGCAGAGGGACTAGCTGTGCAATACTATCTTGGTATTGCATAATCCCCCCTCAAAAACAACCAAAACACAATGCTATTAATGTCATGAGCTGATTAATCTTTTCAGCGTCACTTAGCATGAAATAATCACCTGGATGCAGAGCGCTTTCTCCACAAAGAGAGTGCTCTTCAAGTGTTTATCCAGCACACTAATGCAAGGGATACCACCAGTAGTCCAACTGGTAGCCAAGAAGGAAAGCAAACAGTGCTGCTGAGCACACTGTGGACAAGCAGGTATCAGAAAACACATCTAAACAAAAAACAGAATACTTGTCTCTTTACACTTACCACCTCCTCAGGATGACACAGTTCTCATTTTCTAACTATAGAGGAGTTTTAAAGGAGTATATTAAAAATACACACACAAGAGTGATTCAAGTGCCTCTCAGAAGTTAAGGTCAAGAGCACACTGTTTCACTCATCAGTTCAGACCATGAACAAGTTCAGGCCAAATGGCTCCTGGATCAAGTGTGCTGTTGCTAACTGAGCTACAGCACTTCTTCCAGAGGCACCCAGTTGTGAAAGCAGGTGACAGCCATGCACCACACTTCTGGATGAGTTCTTCCCAATGGGTAATTGCTCATTAGAAAAGAAAAATTCAAGTGTGCCTTATTTCCTTCAGCTCTGCTTTCTAGAACACCAGTTCTCATTACACCTCCACCTGTCAGACTGAAGTACCACCAAGTCTCAGCAATCTTTTTCCTATGAAGGCACAAACAGAAGAGACTGTGAACAAATACCTTTTTCAGTATTACTTTAACTTTCTTTCCATCTGAGAGTGGGCTGCAGGGTTGGTTGGGTTTTGTGGGGTTTCTTTTTGGTTTCTCTGAAAAACAACGCCTACTTTCTGCCTTGCAAAATTACAGGGTTTGGTCATCAGGTGAACTTTCCTTAAGTTCCCAATTTTTGTTCACATTGCCTCCTCCAAAGCTTTTGTTTTCAAATCACTTGCTTATAAATGGTGTAAATGGTATGAGATGCAAAGACATTCCTCCCATTTTCCCTGAAACAAAGTGAGCGGAACATGTGCAGCAATCAGAAGGATATGGAGCAATAAGCAAACAAGTGAGCAATGACTGCTACTTGTCTTTAATATAATGCTTGGTTTGAGCATGCCTCCAGAGAAGCAAAACCTCTGATAGCTCCACCAAGAGATTTCCCAGAATCAATGCTCAGGATAAGGCCCTGCTGCAGTGTTTCAAAACTTAGTGTGAAGCTGTTTAGAACTAAAACAAGACAAAACACCATGTAAATGCAAGACAGCTAGAAAGCATACACATTCATTCTGCAAACTTACAGAATCATAGAATGGCTTGGGTTAGAAAGGACCTTAAGATCATCAAGTTCCGACCCCCCTGCCAAGGGCAGAGATGCCTCACGCTAAACCATGCCACACAAGGCTTCATCCAAGCTGGGCTTGAACACTGCCAAGGATGGAGCATTCACAACTTTCCTGGGCAACCCATTCCAGCATCTCACCACCCTAACAGGAAGGAATTTCTTCCTTATAGCCAATCTAAACCTGTCCAGTTTAAGTTTGAACCCGTTACCCCTTGTCCTGTCACTACAGTCCCTAATGAAGTGTCCCCCTCCAGCATCCTTATGGGCCCCCTTCAGATACTGGAAGGCTGCTAGGAGGTCTCCACACAGCCTTCTCTTCCCCAGGCTGAACAGCCCCAACTTTCCCAGCCTGTCTTCGTATGGGAAGTGCTCCAGTCCCCTGATCATCCTTGTGGCCTCCTCTGGACTTGTTCCAACTGCTGCATGTCCTTTTTATGTTGAGGACACCAGAACTGCACACAATGCTCCAGGTGAGGTCTCGCCAGAGGAGAGTAGAGGGGCAGGATCACCTCCTTTGACCTGCTGGTCACGCTCCTTTGCATGCAGCCCAGAGTACGGTTGCTTTCTGGGCTGCAAGCGCACACTGCAGCCGGCTCATGTTCATTTTCTCATTGACCACCACCCCCAAGTCCTTCTCTGCAGGGCTGCTCTGAACTTCATTAAGGATAGGTCAAGATAATTATTGCCAATAATATGCTATCAGTGTACCAGCACCTTCCATTGCTCTCCACTCCTGGGCGATGCTACAACATAACTCAAATGGCTCTTGTAACCTTAAAACAATCCTGTTTTCTACTTGTAACAGACTTAATAACACAGTTAATATTTCAGATGGGAAAGCTCATCTTGTTCCTCCTTTCACTGTCAAGAAACAAAACGAGGTGGGAGTTAAGTATCCTGCCACCAGGACAGGCATCACAGAGCATCCAGCGCACTCACACACGCCTCTCCATGCCCTGAGAATGTGACACCCATTATCAACATTCTATTTAGCTTATGTAATTGATTTAGATACACACATAAGCCAGCAACAGTATCTTCAGAGAAGAATTTCCCCCTGTCACTCATATAGTTGAAGAAAATGAAAATTGAAATTAATTTTATTATCACATTTACAAAGTAACACACACCAGAAGAAATAACGTTTTAGTAATGCTCAAGCAACAAATTTTCCTATCTCCCCCACCATTTTCTGCACTTTAAGCAAAACACACACAAAATCACATTCTCCATCTTGTCTCTGTCTTTTGCTGTTGTTGTTAAGTTCCAGCAAAATCCCTTCAGGCATATTAGAATGCTGCAAGGGCATAATTAAACCTTCAACAACCATGAAGGATATTACCCTTCACAAGAGGAAAGGGAAAGAAAGTCTTGTACCTCCTTAAGGACCAGATCTGCTAAATATTACACTCATCGGCCCCTGACTTGAGCTTCCACTGTGTAAATGTGTAACTAATGGCGATTTAATACTAAGCATATGAGATGTAATGGAAACCTTCATATGCCAGCAACATCCAAAAGGATCACCAAGGTGTGCTACCACACATACACACATTGCCCATATTCTCTGCTGGAATTTCCTGAGCTTAACAGAAGCTCCTTCTCCTGTAAGACATAACTTCCTATCCTTCTCCCTGACAGTGAATGGCTCAAAGACAGTGTATCACACTGTCAGTGCTTTTGTCTGTGTAGTCAGCACTGCACTGATTTACAGACTCAATATGGAGGCTTTTACACAATTTCTTGTCACCTTTACACGTAATCAGCCAAGGTGGATGATCTTGCACTATGCTCATGGCTCTTCCCTGCAGCCCAAGGAACCTGCTGGGCACCTCTTGCATCCACCCAAAAATCCATTCTCTTGGGCACCAGAAATAAAAAGTACAAACCATAACCAGACAACCATGCCAATGAGTTAATTATGAACTTATAGAACTTCAGAATTAGATCAATAATGAAGTAAACCAGCAATGACGACAGGACACTGACGGCTGGCTCCTGACATCCCTCTGCTAAAAAGATTCACAGAATCATAGAATCACTGAGGTTGGAAAATACCTTTCAGATCACCAAGTCCAACCGTAAACCCACCACTAAATCATGTTCATAAGCACCGCATCTACACATCCTCTAAATACCTCCGGGTGGTGATTCCACCACTTCCCTGGGCTGCCTGTTCTAATGCTTCACAATCCTTTCAGTGAATAAATTTCTCCCAGTATCCAGTCTAAACCTGCCCTGGGGCAATCTGATGCCATTTCCTCCATCCTATCACTTGTTATCTGAGAGAAGAGGTAGCCTCCCTCCATCCTTCTTTCAGGTAGTTGTAGAGTGATAAGGTCTCCCCTGAGCCTCCTTTTCTCCAGGCTGAACACTCCCAGTTCCCTCAGCTTCTCCTCATAAGACTTGTTCCCCAGACCCGTCACCAGCTTCATTGCCCTTCTCTGGCCTCGCTCTAGCACCTCCATGTCTTGTAGCGAGGGGCCCAAACCCGAACACAGGATTCAAGGTACAGCCTCAACAGTGCTGTACAGGGGGATGATCACTTCCTTTTGTTACCACTACTAGAGCTGAAATCCATGTAGTCCTACACTTACTGTCAGACTAGTTCATCAACATGGTGGATATAATGAAACACAATGCACTTCAGGGTCATCTCACCATGAGAGCGACCCTCTTCTCCACATAATCACTGTGGCACACAGGCATATCTGTAACAGTGCTCAAACAAAGGAAGATCTAAAGGCTGGGACTCCACATATCCCTAGCTTCCATTTATACTATCAACACAAATCATCTGGTCATCTCTCCTTTTTGTTTGACAGCTGCAATATCTGCAATTAAAATCTGAATCAGTGGGGGCTATTTTAAGAACAAAGAAGGTATTTCAGCTGACAGATTGGGTAGGATATGCTACAATCAGCATTCCAGCTCATTAAAACAGCTTTGCCATGGACTACTCATTCTGAAAGCATTCTGCAACTGTAAATACACAAGAACCACTCAGCACCAACGTTTGCTGAAACCCAGCCAGCTTCATGATGTCCTTACACATGAAGGAACTTTTCACAGAAGCCCCTTGGGGTCAGGTGAATAACTGGAGCCAAGGAGACTTCAAGGGAACCACCATGATTCCTTATTGAGGGTTGGGAATAGTAATATCCTCCCCTCTCACAAAAGGCATCATGGGAGCATTGTTCTACCAAGTAGACATGGTAAGAAATTTGGTCCATGCTGCACTCAGGAGGTACCATATGAGGTGCTCTTGTTTCTTCCCTTCTCCATGGCAGTAACAGTTACTGCTCTCCTCTTTCAAAGCCCTACACAGGATCTTGAATCCCAATTGATAACTGGATCCCCCATAAGAATGAAAACAGGTGATTACAAACTTCAGACACACTCAAGAACCGTGCTTCAACTACACTCTGAGAGCTTATAATTCAGGATTTCAGACTCTATAAGCACATCTTCTCTGCAGAGGGAACCCTGAACATATTCCCCAGATGGGGATGTGGGAAGGAGCAGACTTGCCCATCTCTCTCCTCTGAACACACCTTGGAGTTGTGGCAATGAGGGATTTAGCATAGGGGACGCTGCTCACCTTGACTTCAATGGAGACACGCAGCCACACTGCTCAAACACCAAAGTCCCTATTCTACCTGTTCACAGAGATGTGTTCTCATAAGGCCAGATGCAAACTGCCTACCACAGTGCCAGATTAAGGCACAGAGATTTATTATTTTTACATTTTTCTTTGGAGTGGGGAGGAGAAGTAAAAAAACCCAACACCACAACAAGGAAATTGAAATCTTCTTGAATTCTTCTCTCATTTAGTGTTTGAGCTCCTTTCAGTTATTTTTCCAGCTTCCCTTTGCTAAGATTTATTTTAACAATATCCAGTTATTAAATGCACCAGATAGCAGGAGATTAGAGATAAGTTTGCAAGACATGACAGCAAAGAAAATTAAAACAGTGGAATCTGTCAATGCACACCTAACTCCTGTGCAATGCCAAACCCCTGGCCTGCTGCAATGGCACACCATGGAAGAATAACATACAAGCACATCCCAGTGGGATTTACCACAGGGAATTTGTTTTAATACATTGCTATCATTCAACTCATCTTTATTGTGCTTTTATCTAAAGAAAAATTCCAACTTCCTTATCAATGGATATACTGAACAAGCATAATGGATCAGTATCACATAAATTTCTGGTTTGCCAGGAAAGAATAAAAAATAGTGAAGCACCATGCTGCATTAAAACAGATGGCTTTTCCTCCTTGCATAGCAAGCTATCTCTTAATTAATAGAAGCATTCAAGAGTTTCAGCAGCTCAAGCACAGGGGCATGGTGGCATCTTAGACACATCTTGGAAGCTAAGAGGGAGCCATGCCCTTCTGTACCAACAATGATGTGCTACCCTAAAGCTTCTAACATGGCAGTAGATTCCTCCGTTTAGGCAACTCAGCTCCAGCCTTTATGCCTATTTAAGCATTGCAATGCTCAGTGAGCACTGCACCAGTTGGCTTTGGGCCTCAGTCATTTGCACGCTCTCCAAAAAGAGTCCACGGATGCTGCCAGGACAATGGATACTAGTCAGAAGCTTTTATACAGAGTCGAGATGGAAGAGGAATACAGAATGCATGCAGACGCTCTCAGAATGACAGACAGCTGATCTGATGATTCCTTAACCCAAAGGAAAATAAAATACTCATGAATTTTCATACTGCAGAATGTCATTACAAAGAGCAAGGTTGGGAGTACGTGGTCTCTGCCAGTGTGGGTGTACTGTTTGGGTCCCTGTGTTTGGCACCATCTACTGCACCCATCACTTGTCTTCTAGGAAGAGATTAAAAAGTGCAGCTCTGAGTAGAGCCTTTCAATAGATTAGCTCAGAAATTCTCTTTTGCTTGCAGATCATATCAATTAAGCTCAGAGCAAAGAGAAATGTACTGACTTGGGATGCGGACAGCCCAAGTTCAAGCCCCTGAACCACTTAATTCAAAGTAACCAGGAGGAGAAAATATGCTTGAGTCAAAAACGGCATCTTAATTACAGTACTATGACACTTCTGATTTCATGGAAAGGAAAGCAGAGCACATTCAGACTGGTACAGAGTAAAGCCAGATTTCAATCTTTGCAAGCTACTGAAAGCACAACTGCATTTCTCTAGTCAGCTTGACACTCCCCAGCAGAGTTAGCACAGATAAGAGCACCTGGGACTAAATCAGTCATGCCAACCTGCCAACAGCCACATTGCCCATATGTCTATATAACCTTCTTTGGCATTCTTTGCCTTTAATGCCCCTGAGTGAATAATCACAAAGACTTTCTCACTGCTGGGTCAAGCACTTCTCTGATTCTTTGCCAGCAATTCAGGAAATTCATCCACTCTCAGGTATCCACGAAAAACCCAGGAAAGCCCTGGAGAGCTCACTGGTACCCAGCTGGATTTTGCCCGAGTCTTACTGGGAAGTAGGAGGGTTACCAGCCTGAGTGAAGGAAGAATATGGGCTCGAAGCCATCACCCGCACAGTCAGCTTGAAAACATCACTTCATGCAAGCAGGGGGTTTCTTCATGGGCACAGGATGAGTGAGACCGACAATTACAAGCAAGCAGTAGACAGCACATACTCTGCAACTCAGGCATGTTACCAGTGAGCTAGATTAACCCTGCTGCTTCTCAGCACTGGTTGTGGAGAAGCTGCTTAGGCTTGGTCAGCACAAGCAGAACTACTGTGCCCTTCAGTTATATCCTGACTTCTCATCTCAGGACTAGACCTCAAAGCCAGAAAAGCCAATTCCAGCCCTACAGCACAACAGTTTAATCACAGCAGCAGTCCTATTGGCAGGAGAATAATGAATTGGCATAGGTGATGCTGTATTCTCCATCAGAAAGCCACTAGCAAGGGAGGCCAACACCTTCAGCCTGAATGCTATCCATTCATGGGCAGCTCCTCAAGTAAAATGTCAGGAATCCATTTAAAGAATGAAAACAGTGAGAAATAAAAGTGTTTTGTTTGTTTCCCAAACGATATCCCTCATTGATGCCAAGCAAATCCCATCTGATGCCCTGCCTCCCTACAGGAGCAGCTTTCTCACCTCCAGCAACATCCCCTTAAGTGGTGCTTAGAAGTGAGGAATTAAAGTCACAGTGCCAATGTATAATATGCTGGTAACAGACCAAACACTCGAACAGAGAATGCATGATGTAAGATGAGGAAAGGCTTTTTTTGCATTACATTTTCTCAGGTTTAAAAATATGAGGTTTTATTTAGGATGATGGCATGGGTAAAGCGATTTGCCTGAATAGCCTGTGTGTGGCACCGGTTTACATGAAGGCTCTGAGCATCCTGCCTCACTGCTCCCTTACCCCATGGAGATAACAAGGCAAAATAGCAGCTATTAATAAGTCATACACACAGGATATTCAGGGTGCAAAGGAGGAGAGGAAGAGGCATCACACTACACCTTCAGAGACACTAGTTCACTTCCCCAAAAGCTGCCTCTTGTCAATCCACCCATAGCGATAATCACACTGTATTTCATCAGATTCAGCAACTTGTTTTAGCTCCAGTTCAGTGACAGACTAGTGAAGTTCAGGTGGTCCCAAGACCTTCCACTGCCTCAGGCAAATAGGAGCCAGCACTTGCCTATTCAAAGACAACACACTGCGCATGTTCATTCATCTTTACAGGTGAAGAAGCATCACACACCCCCCTGACAAAACTCATCAGGCTCTACCATAGCTCCCCTGGTGGTGTCAGATTCTCACACAGAAAGGAAATAGTTAACTCCCTTGCATTTGTTCTTGACAAGTGTTTTGGACAACAGTTTGCTATGGCATGCGATAGTCGACCTCTCCTCATCTCCTTAAGGCTGTACTGATGGGTGACACAGTCACAAAACACAATTTTACTCCTAACTCTGGCTTTATTTTCATTCAACACTATGCCAAGCTCAAATTTAAGGCTCCAACACTTTCTCCAGCACAAACAGAAGTGAAGAATAACTTAACAAACTACAAACCCCAAATGTTATTGCACTTTCCCCCTCTCAAGTCTAGCACTCCACAGTAACAAAAAGTCTGGAACATTTCCACAATGAATATATGTAAATTAATTACCCTCTTATGTTGATTGATGCAAGTTATTTTGGTTGAGAACAATGCAAGTCACCCGCAGTTTACAAAACAATATGTCAATAAAATGAGCTAGACCTGCTGAAGAAAATATTTGTTGTAGCCTAAAGCTATTTTTGCACATGCATAACCTTGAGTTAGTTTGGGAACAAAAAAATAACACCACTTCCACCTTCTGATTTGCAACTAGTACACTGAGACTTGCTTTCCCTCAAGTACTAAGGAATTCATTAATGTACCAGACAAAAATACACTGAAGAAGGTTACAGAGAGCATATTATCATCTTTCATGATCCCAGCAAATGAGAAGTGACAAAACTGAAAAATTCACAGGAAAAGCTTTTTTTAATCAAGAAAATAAAAATGCTCCAAGGCACCACGTGTTACTCCCTCAACATGTTTTCTCCTCCTTCACCCCCATTCCCCCTGGCATATTTGAATGAAGGGAAAAAAAAAAATGTAACCTGTATAAACAAATATTACTACATATATATAGAGCCTCATTTTCCATCAAACCTTTTAAATGCTTCACAGGACCTTCTGGAAGGGCCAGAGCTGCTTGCTGCTCCAGCCTGACCTGTTATACCCACATCTACTCTCCCTGACCAAGAAACAGAAGTCCTAGTCTTGGTCCAAGTCCTGCTGGGAAGGGCAAGAGGGACCCATCAATGATGTTGGTACAAAAGCGGTTTACGGTTGGAGACAATCAGAGAGCAGCAGTTAAAAGTTCCTTCATGTTGTTTGAGGTGTGATGCTTCCTTAAGCTATAACTGAGATGCTAACAGCCAGGACCTGCAGATACACCACATCCCCAGGTGCGGGTAGGACAAGTCAGACCTTTGCAGCGAGGAGCCCATGTAGGTCTTGAAACCACTACATGGTGATCCCATAAAAAATAAGGGCTTTGCTGATTTGCTCAATTTAAGACTTGGGCAAACTACAATGAGCCATAAGTACCAGAAAGCTTCAAATATGCAAATATACGCTGCAAAGAATCAAAACATTTACCCAACACCTGCTTGCTGGAGGATTTAACTCAGTCAACAGAATTCTCGGGTAACTCCTTGCTGAGCACCCAGCTTCTTGTCACTATCTCAGCTTCTGAGAATGAAGGTTCTGGGATTTCTGTCAGAAAACTGTCTCCCAGTCCTATCTATTTCTTGTGTTAACTTTCAAGAGCGAGATGGGAGAAAACTGTAAAGTTTCACATTCCTCTGCAATCCAAGTTGCTGGAGAAAGCTCACTTTGTCACCTCCTCCCTCCTTTCAGTGCTTTTCCTGACTCAGAGTTATAGGAAATCTGATTTTATTCACTCCCCTGAACTGGCAGCATCCTGTATTACAACAGCTCTTGTGGAAAAACTCTGGCATCACTCAGTGCTGCTTGCTGCTCCCCAAAAGGGCACCATCAACGATGGGGAGCAGGGGGACCAACAACCACCCCTGCCAACCACAAAGCTCCCAGTATCAGGTGCAGAACAGACCGTGGGTCCTGATAACTTCACTCTCCAGCTGCTAGGAAAAGTATTTCAGCTGCCGATCTGCATTACATTAAGTTGTTGCCCTAGAAACATAAGCGATAGTGGTATTTCAAATTCAAGCTTTAGAAAAAAAAAGAAATACCACATTTTGCAAGAATTTCACAATTTTTGCCATAGCTTTCCTACTCCTCTCCTCCCCCCAAACTTCTTAAAAGGCCTAAAACCCAATAAATGCAAATAAGATCATGGAAACATGGGAAGAAGCCTTCCAATTGCACACAGAGAGTAACTTCCAAGCTCTAATAATACCTGCATCTTACTGGACATCATATTGAGACCTAGCAAACTAAACCAGTTTTTGCAAAGGGGCTATATTATTTGGTTCCAATTAATGGTGGATGTAAAACTGAAATCAGATAAACATCACTTTATACTAGCAGTCTTACTGAGTCTGTGACATTACCAAAGATCAAAAGAAGCATCATAAGCAAGCTATTCACACTGTAAAATAAATCACAGAATCACAAAACGTTTAGGATTGGAGAGGACCTTAAGATGATCTAGTTCCAACTGCCCTGCCATGGACAGGGACACCTCACACTAGACAATAAATACATTTTAATGAGAAGGAAAATATCCTGTGCGTCAAGAATTAGCAACTCGAATGCAGAGCAAATCTGCCTGACTATAATAGAAAGCAGACCTTAGAAAAATCAGATTAACTAGAAGCTTGCAACAACAGCTCACCCTATCACTTCTCAAAGCTCAAAATACAGAAAGCAATGTAAACTAATATTTATTCTATTTCTGCAGGATACATATTTTTTATACTCATCTCTTTATAGACGGATATTACTTCCCCATAGTTGCATTATCTCTCTGGATTCCAGAAGGTAATAAAAGTATTAATCTGAGGCCAACTCAGAAACAGGAAAAAAAAGGGTCCCTAAAGTCACCTCCCTGCTTCCTCCGAACTTAGAGCGGATATATCAGAATGAAGATGCTAAATCAGAAAACCCAGAAAGAGCACATGTGACATGATGGTTTTTCATGGCTTCTACAAACTAGGGAAAGCAAAGTGAAAAATCTGCAACCTCTTAAAAAAAGTACTGAAAATTTAATTCTAAGGATGACTGAATAAGTTCAAAGTTATCGGTTATACCTTTACTGGACAAAAAAACCCAAGCAAAATATATTTTGGAGTTCTTTTTAACCACTGACTTTGCTAAAAGCTATGAAAGGCAAAGCCAGGTAACAGTCACAGAAAGGAAGGAGGACTTCACCCTAACTGCAACCTGGGCTTGCATTAGAAATACCTGTACTACACCAACCTAACATCCACACCAAAGCATATAATTATTCTTTATGCATTGAGCTGATGAGGACTTCCTCCTAAAGTGGAATACTGGTAAGGAGCTGTGCTATCAACTAATGGTATTACAGTCTCCAGTTTTGCGTGCTTCATTTTAATGAGCGTACCAAGTATTTTCCACTTTCAATTTTAGGCTGAGATTTTACAGTGAAAATAAAATCTCTCTCTGACAGCTTCATCTCATACTAGAAATTTTATTAGGTCACTTTTTCACTTGTATTTGCACTCTGCCTCCTAAAGCCAATGTTTTTGCACAAACATACTTTCAATGCTTACAACTGGGCAAAAAACCTCAACCTGATGCAAGAGTACCTAGCCTAAATAAGCTAGCACCATATAAGATGAGGGATGTTTCCAGCTGCATGCTACTACCCCAGGTTGAACACAAAGCACTCACAAAGAAGAAGAAAGAAAAAGGAAAATGTGTGTCCTTTTTATTGTAAATTTATTTCAACAAAGCCACCAACACACAACTATGACACACCAAAATATCAAGTTTATTTTGAGAGCGTTGTGCAATGCGGTAGTTCTAAAATCCCCCATAAGACAGGCTGCAGGGACAAAATCCAATGGCAGAGATAGACTGCTACACCCCTCCCAAGGCACCAAGGCCACATCCATGCCTCTAATAACATCTGTAATTTGCAACTTGAATTAATTTATCCTAAAACTTCTGTGGACTCATTCAGTAACTTGAAGTCAAGACGGGACTTGTCTCTTAGTCCCACTCATTTGGTGGGTTGACTTTCATCAACTGATTCTTCCATACAACTGTGTATTAAATGAAGACCGATTTCTTCTCCAAAACTATCCACTCTAAAATATAACCCGGTAATACACCAAGGAATGATTTTAATATGTCATACCCCTTTAGTGCTCCACTGCTGTTTTGACATACCTCTAGAAGATTCTAGAGATTGTGTATTTTAATTCCTTAGCCTGCAAAGTAACAAGATAACTCAGTTAATTTATTGACATTTTCTGTAATGTGGCATTTGAGCCCATGGAGACATCACTTTGTTGTCATCTCCACTCAAATTCTGCCTTGTTAGCGTCTAGAGAAATCAATGCCATGAAGCACTTCATTTTTATAACTTCATCTGCTTTCAACCTAGAGCTTCATTAATGTGAAAAGTAAACAAGTACACAGCTTGCTGTTCCTCTCCATGTTAAATTTATACAGATATAAAAAGAGGAAAGAACAGCTAAGAATGCTTGTTAATTCTGTTCACGCACACACTTATTTTTTTATTAGTGTCCCATTCAAGTTTGATGTGCAACAACCATCTTTTGTTACTGCTTTTCCACTTTGTCCCCTAAAGAACTGGACAAAAAATATTGGACTAGCTGGAAAATGTGAGAAGTGCATTCTTAAGTTTCAAACTGTTCCTAAACTATTCCACTTGGGTGAAAGTCCTATTCTGTCAAAACCAAAGCAACCAAACAAAATAAGTAATAATTTAAAGGTTCCAAATCATTTTGAGAGCAATGCATCACTTGGGATTTCTCATCATACCTCCACTGAAACAGCAGTCTGGGCTCACCAGAGTGCTCACAAGCCTGATCCCACAGCTTTGTAACCACTAGTCAGCCCCAGAGCACTCTTGGTTCATTGGTATCAATGCTTATCCCACCTATTGCTGTCATTTCACCAGCATCCCACCCCTGTGCAGTAACAGTTCAGCTCCTTCAGTTGTTTCAAGCTCCCTATATTGAAATATCACTATTTTTATCCCTCATTTAATAAGCATCAATATGTATATAGGTTTGATTTTTTTCTTCCTAAAAAGGTATGTTTAATACTAATAAATTTGGTTCTACATTGTAATTTTGTATTTGCATGTCCATATTCTGACCCATAAATAACTAGCCTCCTCCTTTAGTCCTAGTATGTTTCAAAAGAAGCCAAGATATACAGTCACACACCCCAGTAACCTGTTTTCTACACTACCTTATGTGATCCCCAGATACCATGATGATCACTGGCTCCTTTCAAGCACTTTCAAGAGCCAGAACTTCATTCACAACCACGTAACTAATGAGGTCTCCCAGTACAAAATGGAAGCACGAGAAAGCTCCCGGTTTGCCTTGCCAAATTCCAGTCCCCTCTTCATTATGTGCAAAATAATTGGACTCTCACCCCTGTGTTCACTGGATAGAAGGAACTGGTGCTCATGGTGCTAACGGCTTTTTGCAGGTCCCAAATCAGGGCTCTTCAATGCCTGCGCACAGCCTGTGACCACAGCCCTGCATAGGGTTCCTCCACCACCCATGCAGTGGCATGGGACACACACCGAGACGGTGCCACACACCAAGGTCAGCAAGCACATGTGCCATACAGTAATTTGGCATGGCCTCAATTAATGTGCTGCAGTCCCTCCATCCATAAAACCTAAAGACAAAGGGTTTGTCTGCCCCTGCATGGGAATGCAGGGCTGACATCAGCTTTATCTTTATTTCCATGATCAGAATGTGAGATGTTTCCTGAAATTTTGTCTACATAGCCAGTGTCCTTTGCTTTATACCACCAACCCCTGATTAAATCACTGCCTCTGCTTCAGTATCTTTCTTCCAACCTCTCTGTGTGAGAACTGCAAGTCTGTCTAGGGTCTCTCAGCTCACTGACCTACTTCCTACCACAAAGACATACATTAGTCGAATTTTTTTTCTCTTAATTTCAACTGTTTTCTCCTTTCTTATTGCTGCTTCCTAACTCTACTAAGTTAAATGTGCTTACTTTTGTCAAGAACCTCCATCCAGACCCCACTTTCACAAAACACAACTCCTACATGCTCTCAAAAGCAGACATCTCCAGGAAAGCACATTGGCAACTGCTAACCATCGTGGGTCTTCAAATTCAAATAAAGCTATTTTAGAGACAGCAGGGACATTTTTTATTTATTCTTATTTTTTTACCTATAAAGACTTTATTCTTTTCTTTCACCAGAATCCTTTTCTAACAGACACCAGTATGCTGGCACTACTAGAGGTCATGAAACCCACCCAAGATGGTAAGTGGGTAATCTTTCTCATCTGATTTTAGCCAGCTGAAAGTCATCTATCTAATCTAAGTTAGTCAAGCTCTACTGACTTCAGTTAATAAAAGCAGCAAGATTCACCCACCCTAAGTGCCTTGCCTTACCTGGGAAGGAAGGAAGGAATCCCACCTGGAAGTGCTTATCATTAACCATAGATGGAGCCTCTGCTTATAGTCTAGGGTGACCCTTCATAAGTGGAATTCCTTTATCTCCAGCTCTGCTGATGATAAGGACTCAGGAGACCCTGCGGGAACAGCAGTTCAGAGCCTTGACTTAGGTATACTGCACCTCTACGAAGGCTCATGGGTGACTACTGACTACCTGAAAGTCTGGTTCTCTTTCCTCTGCAGAAATATCACTTAAGTACGTTTATGCTGTTCTTAAGTGCCTCTTACAAGACAGGGAAAAGTAGGAGGGAAACCCTGAATTAGATCAACATGCACAATATCCTAATCTGCATGACTTTGCTACCAGTGCAGAGCTGGGCTGAGCTCATGCAATGCAGTCAGGATGTAGCCAGTGCTTGCACTGCTGGAGGGACTTCAGAGCAGCAAAGTAACAAAGTGGGACTTCTTTACTCTCTTCCTGTATGTACTCCCTGTTATACGCATAAATACACACTCTGCACAAGCACAGCCCAAGACAGTGCAAATTAAAGAAAATGACAAGAGGAAAGAGAACCCCAAAGGCTGAAATCACAAAGCTTTGTTTTCCATAGAAAATGCAGGTGATTCTTGGTTCCAGCCAAACTGGATTATCGGGAAAAATGGCACCAATGGAATGGTGGATCCAAAACATCTCACACAAATCTCTGTGCCATTCTGATCCTAAACAAAACCATTGGGCACATTACATACTGGTTCAAATGAAAGGAAGTGGTTTACCAGCCTATGGCAAAACAGAGGAGAAAATTTTATCCAACACATAAGGAGTTTAGAGGTGTGCAGTACCACCAAACCCACCTCAGGACTGGTCTCCATATCTTCAGTAAAGAGCTCCCACCATAGGAAACTATGCAACTATCTTGTAGCGCCTTCATCCTCTTGGGCAGAACCACTGAGCATGGTCTGCTGCTCATCAAAAACCTGAAGACAGCAGGGTCCCATACCTCACACAACCACAACCACTGACCCTTGTGTGGCCATGGAGCAAGTCAGTTAATCCGCCTCTGCCTCAATTCCTTCATTCCTAAAATGGGAGCGAGCAAGGACCCTGTCCTTCCTCATGAAGCCTTTTGATATTTATCAGTGAAACAAAGTACATGTTTGTGGGCTGAAGCTGTGTCCCTAGCACCTAAGTGCAACCAAGCCCCTAGAAGCGGGTGGCTGTAAAGACCAGCAAGACCGTACCAGACAGCAGCAATTCAAGGCCATTTAGCAGCATTTTGACTCATTATCAGTCATTCCTATCAAACTTCTCTATAAGCTCTCTCCTTCCGAAGGTTCATCTTCTGAAACACCCACACACTAATTACCAAGATGTACTAGATGTTTTATGGGAATTCATTAGAGAACTCTATCACTAAAACAAATCCAAATCAGTGTCCCTGCAGTACCACTGCATGGTTCAAACCTAAACAGGGGAAGTTCAGATTAGATATAAGGAAGAAGTTCTTTAATGTGAGGGTGGTGAGGTGCTGGAACAGGCTGCCCAAAGAACACCTGGCAGTGTTCAAGGCCTGGCTGGACAGAGCCTTGGGCAACATGGTCTAGTGTGAAGCATCCCTGCCGATGTTATGGGATGGGGTTGGAACTACATGATCTTAAGGTCCTTTGCAACCCAAACCACTCTATGATTCTACGTGGAGCGCAAGTCAACCCATTTAAATGACAAATGAGGGATTGTTACTAATCTCTTCTTAAGAGATACAGCTTTGGGACTTACTGCTGAAGGTAAGACAAACCCACCAGCCCAACACTTACATTGAAAGCTTGACCCCCAGAGATTCTTAAGTGTTGTACAATGCAAGAGCTGAAGATGATAGGCAATAACATCTCTCTCCAAATGAATTAGGGAAATATTCCCAAAACTTGTTAGAGTTTCAGGACTTCCATTTTATCCTTCAGTTTCTTGTTTCAATAGGAAGCACCCCAATACATGGTCAAGGATGGTAAAGTGGCTTCCCTGGGAGAACTGTTTCAGGCTTGCTTCTTCATTCTCTAACAACTGAGTATCTCTGGCTGGATTTGAAAGTCTGGATATTACAGAAAAGCCAAACCTTTAATATATTCACAATACAGCCAGCAATGAAATCTGCTCTACTCAGGGTCAAAACCCTTAGGGACAAAAGAGATACTGGGTTTATAAACAATGGCAAAAACCACACTTCTCATTCTTGTTTGTTGCCCCAGTGACCCACTGTCAAAGTCAGCTCATGAATGGCCATGGAAGAGACACTAAGAACTAAACGAGAATCAGCAGAGGAAAGCAAGCTAGAAAAAGGTTTTTCTTTAAAATTAACAGATTGACTGATAGTTTTAAAACCCACAGTCTGGTGCATTTTTAGCTTAATCCTGTGATTTTGTCTGGCTTGTGATAAAATAACATTACTTCAAATGAAAGGCTCTGACTGGCAATAGGGAATTACAGTCTACAGCATTTATGCATCTAGATCTCAACAACCTCCTGACTCCTCTCAGCTGCACCTGGGGTTGACCTGCTAGAATAAGCAGCTGAAGTACCTCCATTTGCAAGGCATGGCATCATGCATGATGGTTCCTTTTTCAAAACCTGCTCTGTAAATAGCAGCCACTCTGTAATCACTTTGCAAAAGGCTCTGCTTCCATCTCCACCCAGGAGATAAGCTTCAGCCTTATGCACATTGCATCACCCAAACAGAAGGAATGAAAGGGCAAACCAACCAGCCACATCTCCCCCAGGAAGCACGTACAGAATTAACCTAACTGCAATTTTGACAGGATCTCAGCCCTATGACTTCTTAAAAGGTATGTGAAAGGGAGATAGATACACTCAAAGACTTGATTTTTCTTTTGGATGTGGAACCTCACACTGATTTTATTAAGGCATATTTGATCAAATGTCATGCCACAGGCAGCTCTGGCTTTAGAAGGCTGTTTTGATAGACCTACAGCTGAATATTACTGCAGATAAAGCTGCCCTAAAATCCAGCCCTGAGCTGTCACTCCCATTATACTCTGAACTGTATAACCAAGCGAGGCCTTAAATTACAACCCAGACTTACATTCTTAAATATTTGTTATAGTTACCCCTAGATACTTTGCTGTGAAACTTGATCAACGTGTTGATATATGCAGAGATTAAGTCATCCAACCTCTACTGGCAGGGAAAGGAACACTCACAAGAAGCCACTATTCTTTTTGTCTGAAATTCAAAGAATTAGATTCTAATCTCAGCTTCACTGAAACCGGTTGAAAACGACTCCATGAATGCCAAGAACTACTTAACCAAGAGGACAGTACAAACTAGGCCTAACCTTCAGCAACAAATACAGTAATGCTCTCAGTACAATAAAGATAGCCCACGCATAAAGTGCACCCTGAAGGTGGCCAGTCCTATTATGAATAGCTTTAAAACACACAAGAGCTACATTATTTAAACTCTGTCAGGATGCACCACAATAACAGCCACAATCCTCGATGTACACAGGCACTGCACGAGAACTCCCACTCCACACAGGATAATGACCCACATAATTTCTGCTTAATGATTCCTATTAAAGCCAGTACACATCTCCATACAACCCCTGAAGGGCACCTGGAAGAATGGCCCTGAGCACAGTGTGACTGTCACAAGCTCATTGCCCAGCCTGCCTCCTGCACAAGGCTGCCTGTGCAAGTCCCCAGCAGCCACTACATGTACTCTGGTTCACAAGCTCCTGACTCAGTGGAGGGCTAACCTCTGGCTCTAGAGAGCAATTTTGGTCCTGATAGCCATATGTGAACAACCCTAAAGAGGCAGGGTTGACATACCCAACAGGACTTCCCAAATGAGTAATGATGCTCTTAAGACTCCAGCAACACATCAATCGGGAGACAGATTACTTTTGATGTAAAAGACTTAGCTCTCTTCCATGCTGGCACTGAGGATGTCTCTCTGTGGCTGAGCACACAGTAGATGAGAAGCAACAGAAGTGAAAAAGGTAAATTATATGCACAAGAGATCATTGCAGGATGCTTCAGATCCCCTCCTCTTGCCCATGACACCCCTGATGCAGATGTGAGCCAGACCAGTACACTGGGCAGAACAGCCCCTTGCAGGGTGTAAGCTGCAAGCAGACTGTGATAGATCTGTTACATCTTCAGGAGTGATGGAATGCTGAATTAGTCTTATAAATACTTTGGCTCAGTAGTACTTATGAAGACGACAAATTACAAAGCCAAAAGGAAATCTCTCGGAAGAGTCAAGTGATGTGATGTGCACAGAGCAAAGTGATGTGGATTTCTGCAACACACTCGAGCTTTTCTCTGCCTACCACAATCATGACTTAGTCAAAACTTCTGGGAATAGGTTGCAAAATTGCTATTATTATTATTATCACCATCATCACATTTTTACAGATAAAACAAAAAACCAATAACAGAAGGGATGAAACATGCCTCAAGTTACCAACACTTTGATAAGAGTCAAATCTGCTTTAGTCTCGGCCAGATCCTACATACATCAGTGTCTCCCAGAATCTATGTGCAGACACACTTTCTGCTTGCACATACAGTTAGCTAACGAAAAACTAAGCCTGAAAGCACATTTTAGGCTTGTCAATCTAAGAACACCAAAGAAAGACATTAACAAGGTTGGTTTAGCCACGCTGAAAATCTCAGGTATTTAAGAGAGCTAAAAAAACCCCCAAAACCAGCTAAAGTAAACACTAATATAGCTACAACTGCCTATCCATCTCTCTCCTTCTCCCCATTCCCCAGAGAGGTACCTAGTATAGTCCAGGACCCCAGAACTTCCATGTTCCTTTTCTCAGTCACCACCATCAGAAACCAGCACCCTCCCACTGTTTCTCTTCCCATCCTTTGCTCCTCAATGTTCATTAACCCATGCCCAGACATGGAAGTACCCCCCTATCCTCACTCCTTACTCATCTCAAAACCCTCTCCCCATTCCCCTTCCAATTTCTCCTTAGCCTTCACATACTCATACCCTATACCTTAAGAAGTCAGCAGTGGGTCAACTCATATTTATTAATGCTCAAGAATCATTCTGTCACCAAACACCTCCACAGGGAAACAGCTCTAGGAAAGATGATCCAGGATGCAGCTTCTGGAAACAGCTGAGGAAGCAAAGAGAAAGAAACTGAACTCCACATCCCACTGCTTTAACATATATATTTTCCCCTATACTAATCCATAGGGAATCACCTATGGATTAACACCTATGGGTTAATTTCCAGTAGGGCCCTTCAGGCTCTGTCTGTATGTATTATTCAATGGCTTGCTCCAAAGCAGAGCCCAAGCATCTGTGTAAGCTGACAACCAGGGCCCCAGAATGAACCCAACTGAACGTCACCATGTGAATCCACCCAAAGACAAACCACTGCCAAACAGATGTATCACATACTGGCACAAGTCAATTCTCCAAGCCCTGTCAGCACCACACGTGCCTCACCATCTATTCCTGACCGCACAATACAACTGCAAAAGCACACAGAGTATTTACTTATAGCCCTAATGATCTGTATCACAACTTTTGCTTTTTTACTAATGCAATAACCCACACCAAAGGAGCCTTATGGGGCACCTTTAAATATTCCCTGCACAAACCATGCTAAGTAAAGAACCTCCCAAACAGATGCTGCCGTGCAAAGCGGAGGGAAGCGGGCCAGCAGCCTGCTGCAGGGCAGCAAGGCAGGCCAGCAATGCACCAGAGGTGATCCAAAGCTCACACATCATTTGGAGACAGCTGTGTCCATGCATGGAAGGTCAATAACAAGCCTTTAAACCCAGCCTGCTCCATGAAAATTCACAGGAACTCCAGCATTATCCAAGCTCCCGGCTCCAGGCAAATGGCAGGAGGTGCTAGATGCTTTCCCAGCACGCTGCCCCTCATGTCACCCTCCAGCTATACAGTATCTGATAACTTTGAGGCTTTTTGGCTGCTGCAGAGTAGCAGCTGCCTTTTCACTCTCTTTGCATCCTGGCCCTGAATGAAAACCTTCAGTTTAAAATAACAATAGTAATAACTACTACTACTGTTGTTCCACCCAGAGGAACATTTCCTTCTGGGTAGCAGAGGCGGGTTTTTTTTAGGTCCAGTCCACTACAATAATATGGAAACCCACTATCAAGGGCAAAGAAGGAACAGAAAATTACCTTTTTTTTTTTTTTTTTTTCCCCAAAGAACAAAAAAAAAAAAAAAAAAAAAAAAAAAGTCTGTT
>NDXB01000361.1:37978-61600 GCA_002631895.1 Agapornis roseicollis
CCAAAGCACAAGAACAAATAAACAAACAAATAAAAAGTCTGGTCTTTTCCAAAGGAAACCAGCAATCAGGCTCCCTTCAAGCTGCTAATGGTGAAGAGTGATGGCTGGATTTTGACTGAAAAGTACCACAGCAAACCTCTAGAAAAAATAGAATCACAGATTCAACTAAGTTGGAAAAGGCATTAAACAATAAAGTCCAACTGTTCCCCTAAGACTGCCAGGTCCATCACTAAACCATGTCTCTAAGGGGCTCATCTACATGGTTTTCATAGAATCACAGAATGATTTGGGTTGGAAAGGACCTTAAGATCATCCAGTTCCAACACCCTGCCATGGGCAGGGACATCTCACTCTAGACCATGTCACCCAAGGCTCTGTCCAGCCTGTCCTTGAACACTGACAGTGATGGAGCATTTATCACTTCTTTGGGCACCCTGTTCCAGTGCCTCACCACCCTCACAGTAAAGAACTTCTTCCTTGTATCTAACCTGAACTTCCCTTAAGTTCCAGTGTCCACCTGAAACCTCAGCTCTGTGTCTACTGACTGCCAGCGTATCCATCAGATATGCACTGCACTGTACTGAAAATCCATAAAGCCATGGTCATCCCCAAACAAGTTGGGAACTCCATCTCATATGCTGTCACACCACAAAGATGCAGCCACATAGGCAGTGACTTCACTCACCTGACTGCAGCACGAGCTGCCATTATTTAATCTCCACTTAGAGCATGCAAATGAATTTCAAACATCAGCTTTCAAAAAGAAACAAGAAAACCTCAGACATGTAAATCTCAAAATTATTAACTAATTATTTAAATATGAAGAGTCAACAGATAATTTCACCCCACAGCAGAACACACAGACAACCTCTTAAGACTCTGGGTGCTGTGATTTGTTTAGGTAATATGGGACGTAATCATGTTTAATATTAAAAAGATACCAGTGTAACACATCTGATAGCAAACCTGACATTTATATAGTCATTATATGCACTTGTCACTAAATGTAATCTGCATTATCATGAGAAGTGCTCAGATGGTTCGAAGGCAAAAATAAAATATATGTTCAATGTTATTTAGCAGTATTAATCAGCTCCTTTATTTTAAGATGTGGACGAGTTTAAGATATAAAAATAGTTGTTCTGAAGAGGGCTCACTTTTAGCGTCTAACAACATTCAAGCTCATGTAATTTGTATCAGATTGTTTGGATTTTGATTTCACTCAGGTCCTGAAGCTACTATTAAACTTGCAGCTACCTCCTCTCACTAGGCTTCCTCCAACAGCTGGAATAACCTCTGAAGGCTGCAAAGACACAGAAGAAATGTTATTTACAGCCGGTTTGCACAGTGCAAGCAGAGACAAGTTGTGTTGTGCATTCCCAGGCCTGGTGACAGACCATTTCTCACCAGCACTACAGGAAGTCATTGAAACTATTTTTCGCTCTCCAGGTGCTCTACAGAACCAAGGTAAGGAGCTGGAAGTAGTGCAGGGCAAGATTTTAAGTGCTCTGAACAGCCCAAAACCAACTCCTATTACAGTCTGTGTTAAACCCCACCTGCTGCAGTAAACATAGAAGTGGGTGGTTGACACTAGATGATCTTGAAGTCCTTTCAACCCTAACTATTCTAGGATTCTATGATTCTAACTCAGCCATTTGATGGCCACCTGCCTGGAAAGACCAACACATCACAGGATGGGACGCTAACCCAGATGCCTTTTGACACAGACATAAATGCACTCAGACAGTAGGTAAGAAAGGAGGACTTCAGCCCAGAAGCTACCCCATGTGTTGATGCACCTCTAAATCCATCTCTGCAGCCAAGGGATGGAGCCATGGCATCAGCAGGAGCAGAAGGGCATCACGCCTGCACCAGAGGCTGCACTGTGTTGGCACACATGTAGTGATCAAGGCAATGCTCGCTGATATTAAAGGAAGTTGCATTCATGCACTGACAGCTGTACAATTAGTGGTGTCATCATCCAGGAGAAAAAAAGATACACTGCTTCGTCCCAGGCAAAGCCACACGTGTTTTCCATTTCTGTTAACTTGCTGTAAGTGCCTGCAGGGTCCATGCTTTGATTTACTGTGGATGATGGGCAGGACAGGCAGAGACACGTTTAGGTGTAATTATTATAGTAGCCAGGCTCATGCACCAAGAACAGCAGCAAAATCAACAACAGCTCGATAAGACAACAGAGGATTTTCCAACACAAACCGCTACATCCCTCACACCAAGGTCTGATCTTGATTCTTTTGAGAAAAGAGTGAAACCAGGTTTTGAGATTGGTGACAGCCTCGCTACTAACCCCATGGCCATCAATTTCACCCCAAATTACTCTTCATTCTGCAGTTTTCATATGGAGTTGAGCAAACAAGAACAAACTAACAGCAGTGTGTCCCTCAAACCACCACATGGTGCATATTCTAGTCCAGGATCCAGCAAGTCCAGCTCTCAACTCAGTCATCAAGTCATCAAGTCCAAGCACTAAAGAATACAGTACTTAGTGTCCAGACAACACACAGAACAAAGGCTATAATAATGGTCAGCATCAAGCCTTTGAATTGCACAAGAAGCAAACCCAGAAGCTGGAAGTGTGCGCAGATCCCAAAGCAGAGGTTTGAACAGCAGCTCAGCGGGGTTTGCTTGGATCCCTCTTCACAGCACTGCCATCTTTTGCATCCTGACAGTACTAACAGTGCCCAAAATGTACTCGATCCACTCATCCAGACTCTGATTCGATGCCTGTTATAGCATCTGTAATTTTTTATACTGGGACAAAATGAGGCCAATGTACTTACCTAAATTAAATGAGAATTAGGACTTTTTTTGCTTTAGATGCATAAATTCTCATAGCGAACAAGCTAAGAGGCACTAACAAGGTATAAAACTGTTTAATATATTCTCCTTATTTCAGTCTCTTAAAGGACAGAAGGATGTAAGGAAGAAATTCTTTCCTGTTAGGGTGGTGAGGCACCGGAATGGGTTGCCCAAAGAAGTTGTGAGTGCTCCATCCCTGGCAGTATTCAAGGCCTGGTTAGACGAAGCCTTGGATGGCATGGTTTAGTGTGAGGTGTCCCTGCTTATGGCAGGGGGGTTGGAATTAGATGATCTTAAGGTCCTTTCCAACCCTAACTATTCTATGATTCTATGTATGTGAAGACCCATGTTAGTTTTTATTTTCATTCCTTTTGTCACCATACATGAGCAAAATACCTTAAAGGCTGGGGTGACTGTAAAGTAAAAGAATGCACTGTAAAAGCAATCTGTCTGTACTGGAATTACAGACACCAAAGTCTTTCCACTGTCAGAAAAAAAAAAGTCAGAGTATCAGGACAATCCAAATACCTCAATTCCAGACAACATTTTTGTTGTATAATAACAAATCCTCTTCTATGCCACTGAATATAATAAACTGAGGCGAACATTCCTGTCGTAAACACCAGTTTTATTACATGGCCATGACCTGGACCAGCTTTCAACCAGCACTGATTAAATGCAAATTCTGATATTCTCCATCACATGCTTTCCATTTCATAAAAACAAGCATCAAAAACTTCCCATTTGTCGCTGTCATTCCACATAAAACTTTATCTGGATGCCAGACATATGAAGCGTCTCCAAGAACACCTCACTAGATCACATCCCCATAGGAAACTCAGTGTGCGCAGGCTAAGGAGGGTTGAATTAATGAATGTACTGTTGCTTCACATATTGAATGTCTGTCACTAAACCGGTAATTTGCAAGTGCAGAAGCAGGGACTGGGGGATGCACTGGCTTCAGTCACTGACAGCTCCCTCCACTGCAATCTCAAGAAGCTAATGTTGCTTGGCTCAGAGTGCTTGATTCATGCTCCTGGGAATGACTCAGGACATGAGCAATGAGACAGTCAGCATGTATCCACATTTGGGGTTTTATTTCCACTCCTATCCACCCTGATTTCCTTCCCAGGAATGCTGTGCTTGTGAAAGGCACAGCATGACATCCTAAAAGACTTCTATCTTCTCCGTGCTAACACAGGCTAGGTGAGAGCAGAAAAGCAAAAGCTTCCCCATGGAATACACCAGGATTATCAACAAGAAGGGAGGACTGCTTCTGGATTGAGGACTTGGCCCATTGTCATCTATGGCAGAACTCCCACTGAAGTCAGTGCAGCCAGGACTTCACCTCTGTCGCAGCAATTTTGACTCCCTGCCCATTCTGCCTTGGGACTTCCAGCCAGCACTGTATAGGTCTGAACAGTGCCAGCAGCTTTTGTGTTCTGAACTGCAGGCAGAAGTCGGAAAACCCTTCACATAAGCAACCAAATACTCATCAGACAGTTAAGAAATCTAAGATACTACCGTTCTGTAAGGGACTCAAACCTGCATCCAGAAGTATGATGTTTCACACTGGCACACCATGCTAAACCAAACCTTACCCTAACCAACTTTCTGTCTTTCAGAAAAAAAAAAAAAAATGACTGTAAATGGAAGTTATATGAATGCATTTGGCATGTGTCAGAAGACATTTGAGAACTCAGCACAGAAGTATATCTGTAGTGGAACAGCAGCTACAAACTGCTCCTAATAAGCAATGGCTAAACACCCTGACCCTCTCCTAATTGCTCACTTCATTGTGTTTGACAGAATCCATCAACCACAGTACATCAGGTCACAACAGCACAACTTGATGGTAGGAATTATGGCAACATAATGTGATGGAATAGAAGGCCCTCGTGTCAGAAACAGAGCAAGCCAGCACCTAGGGATGTTGAGGAGTTATACCCCATCGCTGCCCTGCACACATTGTTTAATGGCACAGCAACAGAACAGCATCCTGCAGGTACAGAACACAGTCATTATGATGTCAGCAAATGCTGTGTTAAGAATCAAGCTTAAAAAGAAGAAAAGAGCAAAAGTAAAGAAAAAGACAGCATGATTTCTTGCATCAAGGCAAGTACAGCCAACCTGCTGATTTTCTACAACACTAGCACCACCAAAGGATCAGGAAGAGGGATATCCATCGTTTCCAGCCCTGCAGTATACACTGGCTCCTACCTGGCTCTCTCAACAAGATTCCAGTGTCTTTTGTACACAAAGATCATGCCTGTAAACTCTTTCTCAGCAACACTCTCCAAAGGCAAGCATTCAGGCTCCGCAGGGATCATTCCTTCTCTCCTCACATCCATCACCAAGTCCCTTCCAAACAACACAACTAACTTTCTGTTCAACTGAAGGATAAGCCCTAGGTATGTCAGGAGGAAGAAAGGAAGCAAGAACTATACAGGTTATTTTGCCTTGTTCTGCTTTCCCAGCTAATGCTTATACCCTTCCCACAACTGCTCCAGCCCAGGAATAAGCCCCCAGTGACAGCATACAGTCCATGCAGCGACCAGGAAATGGTACAGCACTTCGGCTCCGCACTTCCCACTCACCCTCTTCTTTGCTAAGAGCACAAATCAATTTCATAAAGCAAAGCACTTGCAAAGTGAGAGATGAGTGAAAATGCCTGTGCCTGTGAAAGACATTTCTCTCCCTCTTTCTTTCTGCTGGACAGAGATTGGCTGAGAATCCATGAAACCCCGGTCAAATGATGCACACCTCTCTAAGCCTGTCTGACAGCGCTGCAAAGGGAAAGCAAATGAGTACGGAGGAAAGCATTCATTTCCTCGAGTCTTCCTTTTAACCAACCTTGATGCTTTACTGCCTCTGCCGGGATGCCCACGCCGACTTCTCTTTATGTCCCACTTACTTGCATTTATTTTAATTGGATCTGGGACTAGGAACACTCGGCAACCCTTAATCCTCCCCAACAACAACGCAAGGGCACGAAGCCACCACGAACAATAACCAAAAGAAAAGAAATAAAAGGAAAAAAGACACCCACTGATGCATTTCTCGGGGCAGCGCGGCTCGCTCTTCTTACTGTAAATAATCCAGCGTAGTTCAAGAAATGGGCAGGGGAAACTAGATTATTGCCTCTAACAGCATAAATCCAGGATGGGAAAGCCACGTTTAACTCCCCTTCCCACCGGAGCCGGTCCCTCAGAGGCACGCACCTCACCTCGCACACACATTTACACACAGGCACTCACACACGGGACGAGTTCCTGGCGTCCCGGGGCCAGTCCCGAGGCAGCACAGCGGGGATGGGGGTGGACCCGGAGGGGGAGATCCCGCTTCTGCCCCGTGGGAGCCGGAGCCACCACCCCAGGCAAAGAGCGGTGGGACCGGGGAGGTTCCACGACTGCTCCCCTCTGCCCCAGGGCATGGCGAGCTCCCCCTTCTGAAATAATTTAAGGGGGAAAATATCTATGTAGATACATACATAGATAAAAATACGAAGAGGTAGGTCCTCCGGTAACATCCCTCCCTCCCCAGCCCCAGCAGCTGCAGGCAGTCCCCAAGCTCAGTCAAGAGCAACTGCAGCTGAAGAGCAGCGACAGACACGCACACCCCCTCTTTCCCTCGCCCACTCCCTGAGACCGAAAACAGCCAAAAGAAGGAAGAAAACCCCCTTTAAAAAGCAGTGAGAGAAGCATTAAAACATGCAACCGCCGCTCCTTCCCGCATGAGAGCCGAAACCCGCTGCGAGGTGGGAGCGAGCCGGGGCCAGCCGCTCACCGCTGCACCTTGCAGGGCAAAGTGGAACGGGAGCGGGGAATGAAGTAGGGAACCAGGGAATGAAGCAGAGAGCGGGGGAACGAAGCGAGGTCCGCGCTCGGCCCCGCTGCTCTCCCCGCTGAGCCGCAACAGAAGTTTGCCCCAAGCCGCGGCCGCGGCCGCAGCCTCCGTGCCCCCGCCCGGCCCTCGGCGCAGAGTTCGCCTGAAGGAAAGTTTCTCCGCCGCCCCTCCGCGCCCCTCTTCCCATCCGCGGTGGGTACGCACCGGCCGGCTCAGCTCCGCAGGGCTCCCCGCCGCCTCCCGCGCTGGGTCTCCATACCGCGCCGGGCGCTGCGAGGGGCCGATGCCCACCCGGCCGCCGCGCTTAGCACAGCGCAGCCTGCCGGGAGCACGGCCCGCACCCGCCTGCAGCCCGCGGGGAGGGAGCGAGGGAGGGACAGACCGACCGCCGCCCGCCCCGGCCACGCCCGCCGCCGGCTCCCACCGCCCCAGCCTCGGGGGAGCCGCTCCCGAGAGGTCTCTTTCCTCAGGGACTCGCTCCAAGGTCACCCGCTCCCGGAAAGGCGCCGGGTGTCGTCGTGCCCCCCTCCCCCCCCCACCCCCGAGGTCACTGCTCCATCTCCTGCCCGCTGGAGGAATGCGCTGGCCGGGCTTGCGGTGCTGGCTCTGCGCTTCTCAGCTGCGATCCCCCGGCCCCGTCCGGCTTTGCGCGGGTCTGTGAGTACTCTGAGCGGTGCCGCGGGAGTTCGTCCCCGCCGCCGGTAACCCCTTACCCCGGGGTGAGCCCTTTCCGGGGTAGGCTCCTGGGTACCAGCGCCGTGCAACTTGCCTGGGAGCACAGTTAAGCTGCTGAGCCCTAGGTCTGTGATAGCCTGTGACACTACAATGCCCAAGGCTCTCCCAAGAGCTGCTCCCTTTGGCTTTACTAGCGAAGAAATACATTTAGTGTCTTTAGCATGTTTGAACTGATGTCCAAGTTCCCATTCTGCCTATTTTAATAGGATGTTGTGATGAGACATCTCCTTGATCATGTTTGGTTCCTTCTCTGGCGATCAAGCCCAGGCCCCTGTCTGACCAGGTATCTCGCTCAAGAAACAGATTGCTTTCACGTAGTTCTCACTTTTTATTTCTTTTTCTTCAAACAATGTCCACCTTCAGCTCTTCTGTCCTTTGCAAGAGCTTTGCAGTGCTGCTGATTTTGTTTGGTTTCTAGTCTGCTGCTCTTTCACTTTGTTCATGCTTCCCACTCGGCTGCAGATCATTAAAACCAAACAACAGGTAAGAAGGTCCCCAGAAGGACCAGCAGCGTGGTGCCCTTCACTAGCTCCATGAATGCCCTGGTCAATCTGCTGCTGTAATTTAGTGTGAAGGCGAAAAAGCAAGTGGGCAAACAAAACTAACCAGCAACTCCGCACTAATCACAGGGACCAGGGTGATAATCACAAAGCATGGTCTGTGCTAGGAAAAATGAGATGGAAAATAAATACAAAAAGTTCTGATAAAATTTACCAGCTGAAATTAAAAGTTCTGCAATGAAAGTGTGTGGCAAGAACCATCTTTGTCTAGAATCTACTGTAGAGTTAGTGATCTTTTACCCACCACCTGGTTGCATTGGCCATGGAAGGTGATCTTGTACAAGTCACCTTTTCTAGCAGGTTATCAATCGCATTAAAAAGCTATCTGGGAGTCACAAGAAAAGATCAGAGCCTCACTGTGTCACTCACTAAATAAACACAGCAAGGAGATGTCCTGTTCCTAAAAGCTCGTAATCTGCATCGACAAGACAAATTTAGAGTGGGAGGAAAGTGTATTATGCTGCAGATGGTACTGAGAAAGAAACCGATTTGCCCAAGGTCATACAGGAAGTCTGTGGCAGAGCCAAGAACTCAACACAACTCTCCTGAAAACCAGCCTAAAAATAGTGTTTGATAATTGCACAAGAACTCCAGAAAACACACATTACACAGATAATCATCTTCTGACCAGTGTTTTCGAGGTACTGGGCTCCATTGCATTGTAATTCTCCACTGCACTGATAACTGAATGGTCACTTTCTAAATTTAAACCACATTATTTGAAAGTCCTCTCTACAGAAATTAGTATCGTGAAACAAAAGGCACTAACAGATAGCATCTGGGCCAACACAGATGCTTTCTGTGTGTCTGCTTCTGATGCCCCTTCCTAAGGGGAACCAGAAGGGTGACCAAATCTGCACCATATCCTTCAGAGGGAGAGATCCTGCTCCTCAAAGTGTGTTCCTGAGGCTCCACAAGGCCGTGTTGTCCATGCCCACACTCTGCCTGGTAGCAGTTCCCTAGATTTTACTCCATATTCCACCATCTCCTGTTTAGCTCCATCAAAATATTCCCTGGAATACAGCTTTCACTTGGTCTTATGGCAAACCTGCCTCAGCAGGTGCCTCCCTGTGTCCTCTTCCTATTCCGGCTCCCTGTCACTGGTTTTCTTAACCAATGCAGGGGCATTCCTTGCCATGCAAAGCCCACACAACTGGAAAACAGCAACATCATGCTGCACCTTTCAGGCACCCTGACTTGTCACTTAGGAAAGCTATTTACACATAGATTTAGCAAATGTTATGATGTATAAATGCTAATGAGTATTAGTAGAAGTAGTTAATGCAGTTTTCCTTATTAATCAACTCTACCAGCATGGTAATGATTTCTGTTGTTCTTCTTGAGCTTCCTCCAGCAGGGATTGAGCTCTGTTGATTAGCAGGACCATTTTGCATGTGTATAACATTTTTGTTCATCTGTAACAATCTCATTATCGTGTGTTTTTTTCTTCTCAAGGAGGTGAGCAGTTTCCAGTTTACGCTTAAGGAATAACTAGGGCAGAAGGAATTGCGTTGTCTCCCACACCACCATTTTACAGTCATGTATCTGTCAGGTTCAGTAGAATTTACATCACTGTGAAAGAGTGGTGTAAATCCTCATCTGTGAAAGAGGATGGGGACAGGATGGTTGAGATTGCCGAAGCCAGGTAACAAGTCAGGGATGGCCAAGAGCAAAGCTCTTAATACCTCAGAACAATTTGCTGTTTTCAGCGTGTCCTTAAAGGTAAACAGCTTCGAGTGACTACTTGGAAGAAAGAAACGTTAACTATCATTTCTGATTAATAATGTCATCATTCTCTACAGATACTGATCAGGAAACAGCTTTTAGATTCCCTTTCCTGAATAGCGAGGAGAGTTTCTCCTCATTTTCCTGCCAAGATGATCAGATTCAAGAAGACCTGAGTAAACCACTGCGACAGCAGAGTATTTCACTTTCTCTTTACTCAGTAATTTTCCCTGAAATGATAATAAATAATTCAGCCAGTATAAACAAAAATAAATCCAAGCAGAAAGAAAAGGTTTTCCCAAAGTGTCAAGGTTCAGAAGACAGGAAGACAGGTTTCAGACCTGATGTTAACTGAACCAGTAGTGAGCTATTGAAGCTGAATCTCAGCATACTACCATAAATTATGAAACACTGACATTTCACTTTGAATTAATGCAAAGGGCTATTTATGCACTGGTTTAGAGACAGTTGCCTGTGCGAATTAATACACTTTTCCCTTCACCAGGCCACATGTTAGCAACACTGCTATTATTCAAAGTATCAAACTGTTTGCATATTGAAAATGTTTTAAAGCAATCTGTCCCCCAGGGCTCCTGTGTGAGTTACTTTGAAAAGGTGATCAGTCATAATTCACTGTCTCCTTGATGCAAAATCTAACTTGATTCAACATACTACTGATGTTTTTCAGCATGAGAAAGGTTGCTTTCTGTTTGTAGAGCCACAGGCCACCAACATGGGAAAAGGTGTTCCATGGGCTACATCCACTTTTGTGGGCTGGCTGTCAATAAAAGTTCTGGATTGCAGGTAGCAATGGAAAAAGTAGGCATGGGCACATAACAAAAATATTCATTGTGCTTGCCTGAAATTTGAACTTTGGATGCAATTGTGTAACAAATCATCCATTCATTGCTCATACGTATTGGGCAATGCTTTTGTATTTTCCATTTACTAAAGGGGAAAAATCACAGCAATTTTTTGTTAGGCTACGTTTCACAAATCAGTGTTTCAGGTGTTATTTCAGTAAAGAATTGCTTAAGAATGGGATTAAAACCTGAACTGTTAGGAACTTGCAAACAGAGCTTATCAGCTTCTCTAAACTGGGGTTTAAAATAATTCAAATAATTCTTTGAAATGTCACCTGAATGATTTGAAAATCACTAGTCACTTCTAGCAAATTCCATGGGTTTCAGGTCCATCATTATGAACAAGATACTCTGGTATCTCTGCTCAGAGCCTTTTCTGTATCTCAGAGATAAAGTCTCCCAAATCACAAGTCCCTCAAGACTGATGTGAGCAAATCAGTCACACATCCCGCAGGTGGGTTTCTCTCTGACTATCTGATTCCCTGTAGAGAAGCAGCATCCTGGTCATACTCAGGACTCCCATACAAATTTCTTGCAGCTTTTTTGTCTTGCCTCTCATCTCACAGTGTTAAGGGGCTTAAGAAGTAGTGACAGTGCTCATAGACTTCTCTAGTAATTTGATGTGGAAGCACAAGACAGCTCAATTGTGATGACACCAGAAACGTGCTTTGAGGCCATTCTGGGTTTTTCCTCAAAGAAATTCCTGCACAAATGTTATCCAGGGGAATTGTGTGGCACTGCTCTGCAGGATGGTCAGCACCAGAGGGGCTTGCGGCCTGTGGTTGCTATCACAGGAATAATTAACGGGATAGGTACAGCACATAGCTTACGGCTAGCTAGCAGTGCTGTTTGAGAACAAAGATCTCCTGTTAATGCAGAAAACATTGCACTGGGGTTTTACCACATCTCTCCATCTCATTTAGAGACTGCAATGAGATCACACATCAAAAAATCCATTTTGACAGTGTATATTGAAGCATTTGTCCCGTATTATGCTGTATTATGCCTTGCAGCACAAAACTATTATCATTTCTAGCAGCCAAATGTCAGATATTTGACAAACTCATGGAGTGAGGCCATCCCATGTACACAGGAAACATTTGAGCTGGTCTATCTGCAGCTTCCACCTTTTGAAGGATACAGGAATATTTGTGAAGGACTGGGTCAGCTTTGATTGTTTAACTTTAATTATTTAAGTCTGCTTTTCTCTTTGCTATGTTTCTCTCATCCCAGCCTGGCCTCATTCGTAGCACTGACTCCAAGAGGAACAGATCAAATTCACAGCATCCCTTTGCAGGGAACAGACCAGCCAGTCAAAGGGAGTCATCAATGAGCTGAAGGAAACATGGGACGTGATGCTGGAATGGTTGCCTTCCATCAGGGTAATAAGCTGAATTTAATGGATTGATCTAACATACCAAATCCTGCTTGCAGAAAATTGAGAGCAAGGTTTTGTGGCTTTTTTTCATCTTATTTCTTTGAAACAGATCTGAGAGAGGAAGGAAGTGCTGTGTGGAGCCAGAAGTTTCCCATTCCTCAGTTCTGCCAATGAGTTTCTAGGTAGCCCTTGACCTCTCCCTTAACCTCCTTGGGTTCAATTCCCCATTTTGAAAGAAAATGAAGAGAGTCAGTGGGGATCATAAGACAAGAAAAGATGAGCTTTTTGTGGATTTACCTGTCAATTTGCAGTTTGATTCCCTATTCTGCTATCCTTACCTTGTCAGACTTTAGAGAAATTGTGAGTTATCTTTGTGCCTCAGTTTTTCTGTGATGCAAAGCTATAACCACTTTTGGTCTGTCTCCTGTTTCTAGACAGATAAACATACCTATTGTTGTGTATTTTACAGTGATTTACCTTCTAGAGGTCTGACTTGGACTGAGGTCCTTTAATTTTACATACCACACATAACAGGGTGTGATGAATAGTTCTGATATTTGTCCTTGGAGCACCCTGAGATCAGTGGAAAGATGCTGCAGAAATACATGATGTTAGTTAATACACAAGAAGAAATGAAATGAAAGAACTTTACTATACAAAAAAACATGAAAGGTCTTGTAACCAGGCAGGAGAAAGGCCTAAGGATCCAGGATACTGTGCAGCATAAGGGAAGGACTGATCTTATCCACAATAATTCTGGGATACAGTTTTTTCTGTTCATTATACCAAAAGCTGACTCCAGTAAGCATTTGAACATGTGCTTAACTTGATAGACATGAGTAGCTTTTTGACTTGAATTTTAATGCACATTTAAGCTTAGGCATGGCTGTTCGCAGGGTGGGGATTTAGTATGGGATTCCCTGGTCCTTTGCACACATAATTTCATTAGGTGTTGTCTGTTTTTGTAGCGCTGCCTCAGGGCATGAGCCAAGCCCAGCTGAAGTCAGGGGGAATCTCTACAGGTTTTGATAGCAGTTGGATTGGACCCTTTATGAGAAACAAAAACAGATTTTGTGGAACTTTAAAGGAAAAAAAAAAACCCTGCTAAATTTGTGGGGATGAAATACTCATTTCCTGGTTTAGGAATAGAGTCTCTATAAATCAATCTAACCAGAGCAAAATTTTACCAGCTGTACTATAAGCTTCTGCAAATAGTGGGAAGGTATAACGTACTCTGAGCAAACCCTTTGCTTTAACTGAACATAAGGCATTGCTTAGGCTGTGCATAACAGTTCTGCAGGAAGTAATGATCATGTTTATTTGGGTTCATAGGTTCTTTTGCTATTGCATGCTTTCATGGTACCTGGTTTAGAAAAAAAAAGGGTCTATAAAGGATATATTTACAAATGCCATCTTATCTGTGCTTTCATGCCACGGCTGTCATCTCACATGAGGTGAGATAATTTTCAGTTGCCATGCCAAGCCATCCTAGCTTAACTTGAATCACAGCTCTAGGTTCTGCTGTTGGCATCAGCCTGTAATAGAGTTACAGGATTAAAAACTTGTCATTCCTGAAAGGCTTCTTGGTAATGAGCACAGTTTGAGACATGAATGTGAGTCCTATTTGACTGCATTGTTATTCTCCCTCTTTTGGTGTCCCCATTAATGACAGTTTGGCAGGTGTAATTCATACTTACAGAGCTGGCTTTGCGTGCTGTCTTCTGCCCTCTGCTTCCAGCTGAATCATTCTGTAACTACAATCCCTGGTGTTTGCACTCAGTGAGATAACAAACAGAAATGATGGAAATCAAGATGGAAAAAGAGGATAAAAGAGAGAGGAGAAAATTAAACAAGTATTTGGTCAAATAAGAACATCCAATGTGCCAATGGTGGATGACTTCAGTAAAGGCAGGTGAGAATCGTCAACTGTCTAACAGGACATAAAAACGAAACTAGAGACCATAAGGAATTAAATAACAGCTGAAATGAAAGGATAACATGGTGAAAGTTAATCAAGACAAATATAGCATTGCCAGTTTGAATTGTCATTGTGTTTTGAGTGCTGGTACCTGCTGAGTACTTGCTGCCTCACAGCTCCTTAAGTTAGATCCAGCTTTGGAAAGCCTCTGTTTGTTCCTGATACCTTTTTTCCAGCTTTCTGGAGATAGCTGCAAAGGTTTTTGTTACTACCAATTGCATGCATTGAAAGTTAGTCTCTGTCTGGGGGTTAAAGGAAGATCTAAAGGAACAACAAGGGCTGAAGATGTTTAAAAATGTCTAATACAGGTGCTTCAAGTTTTTGGAGGGCAATTTACAACAACTAGAAAGGGACCTGGTGAGTCATTGGCTGTTCAATACTCACTGAAGATCAGGAAGCTCTGTCATTTCCTTCCATCTGGGAAACTGAATCATAGTTGCAACTCTTATCCTGGGGCCAGAAGGGCAGAAATGGATTCTCTTGTTTCCATTAAGATGCAAATTGAGATCTTTTCCACTTTAGAGAAGTGATGGTATCTCTTTGTAAAGTGAATTCATTGGTATCTAGTAAGTCTGTTTCAATCCTCTTTTTTTTTTTTTTCCTTCTTGCAGCATATTTTTATAAGTCTTACAGGATTTTAATATCTTTGAGATCCCTGCCTTTCTAAACAGGGATTCAGAAGTTTTGGGAGCAGATTGACTGACAGAGGCAGTCAGATGCAGTGTGACTGAACAATGTGTTTCCTCAGCAAACCAAGCTGCAAACATGGAAAGCTTGAAGGGAGCACTGTATTGAGGTCCATGGTGGGTTTGACATTTGTGATCTAACATCTGATGAAAACAGGGCCCTTGACTGAAGTTGTCTTGGTTTCAGTCCTAAGTCAGTGGTGAAATTACTGTTATCTCCACTTAGACAAACTTTTGTCTCTTAATCCCTGTGGAAAAGGGCTTCCTATCATAGAGTACCTCTCTAAACCTATATGAAGGGCAATGTCACAAGAAGCTCTGTAAAACAAACCACACAAAACAACAACTCTTCCCTTTCCCCCCACCCAAATATGCCTCACCCACCCATCTAGAGACAACACAAACCAAGACAGATCCCACCCAACAGAGATCCCATCCCCTTCCCTCACCCACACCTTTTGAGACAGAAAGGTATTCCAACCTGAGCAGGTTGCATGATGAGGTTATGGCTGTTTCTGTCTGATGGGAAACCCATCAACCCATGGGAAACGCAACCCCAGAGTAGCATCAGCTTCTGTGTTATATGTAGGAGGTTACCTTACAAAATAATCCAGTAATATCAATTAACAAGTGCTTAGTGCAAACAGCAATCCTATTCCTGGTAGCAAAATTTCAAGCCTTTTTAATGTCTTTGTTACACTATGCTGTTACTCAAAATATTCCACAGGGCTTCTGGAGCCATTAGGGTGTGTGACATGCATTCAGTAAGGTTGACAAGCTACTCTTATTTCTTGTATGTCAATTAGCTGCTGAAATTAACTGCACTAGGGAGAAGCGGCAAGGGCAAAGGGAGAGAACCAGCTAAAGGGAAGCTTAGGACAACAGCAGAAAGCAGAGAGGGAAGAGAAAAAGAGGTGAGTGAAGATGTAAGAAACACACAACTGGAGAAAATGGCAAAGAAAAGAGCTTGAGGAACACAGGTTGGGTTTGCCTGAGGAATGATGGGAATGATGCTTCTGTGAAAGACATGCTAAAAAGCTAGAACAATGTAAAATCTGAGAGGAGAGCTTAAGGTACTTGAGGCATGGCATTCCAAATGGAGAGCCCAGCTGGTGGGGTTAGGAAAGCTGGAGGTATCTGCAGGGATGTGTGCATCCTAAAGATTGGTGGTGTAGTGTTGTGAGATAGAGAAGGCCCAATAGATTTCACCAGAGTCACAAGGTCAAACCTGAGGCTGTGAAATTAACTGCAGGTTTCATCACACTGTTAGGATTCTCTTTACCATCTGAGAAACAGGAGCTTTTTGCCATTTCATCTGCTACTTGCTTGAACATAGCAAGGAAATCTGAACTAAACTAACACAAAGTTGAAAAAGAAGACCTGTGTTTGTTTTAGAAAGCATAAGTTTCATGGGAGAATTCTTGGATTGATCTTCACTGGAGATCAATCATTTGATAAAGTGCCACACTTCATCTATGCATTGCAGCAAGCACAGGGGAATTGCTAAGCTGGACCTAGCCAGACACTGGGGGGATTCAGCAGCCTGTCTCTGAGTGTGTCTGCCTCCTGATGTTTTGCAGAGGGAGGCAAGAATTGCCCTAATAGATGATAAGGGAATAACTTGCCGACAGAAAGTTTTTTCTGGATAACTCCAGACAGTCATTGATTGGCTTCTGCCCTGAGGCATTACAGTTTATATCCCTAATATCTTTTTATATTGCTTAATAAAACTGTTGGCTGTTGCCATTACATGGGTAATGGACATTTATATAAAACTCTTTATGAGCTGTAGATGGAGATCATCCTCTTCACCACACACATGGAACCACATCTGGAGTAAAACACAGTAGACTAGCACTATTAGTAAGCCACAGTTACACTGAAGAGGAAGAATGGCTCCTCATCAAGTCAAGGCTGCATAAGAAATTTAGGAAACTGGATTTTCCTTCTCCCAGAAGAGGTTAGACCAAGACAGGGCCTTTCTGTGCTTAACTCCAGGCAGTTTGGGTTGCTGTTGTACATTGTCTTTCAAGTGTACCACAAGGGAGTTCTCAGAGAGTCACCTGCTACAGCTTGAGAGGGACAGTATATTCCAGCATCCACTGAATTAATCCAAATATGCTTCTTCAGTGAGATTTGATGTAGGAAAAGATGTCTGCTCAAACACCTTTGCCTTTAGTAATTTCTTATTTTGTGTTTTTCATCACTTGAAATAATGTTCTGTGATTTTCTTTTAATTTTGCTTTTGCAGATCACAAGAAATTATTCCTCTAGGAATAAATAAAAGCCATTGTTGAAACTAAAAGTGATAACTGATTGCCATTTCCTTTCACAGGGCCATTATTTAAAAGACAGAGTGAAATGTAACTGCAGAAGCTATGAAGTCCTTGGTCTTGTCAAGGGAAAGGACTGTCTGAAAGAGAATAGCTAAAACATGCTTTTTAAAAAAGCAATTGAAGGAATATTTGCAGAGTCTACAGAACACTTGAAGATTGTGAGAAAAGATCAATTTTTAGTTTGTTTGTTTTACACAGTATATAATACTTGATGCAAAAATCCATTTCAAAAAGAAATCATTGCAGGTTTTTTTCCTCTCATTGCTTTTGTATACTGAATAATATCCAGCACTCATGTAATGATTTCTATCTTCAAAAGACAAAGATTAGTTAAAAGCAAATTAAAAAATTAATCTCCATAATCTCCCAAGGATAAATATTCCCTTCCTGTGGCAAATGGGGAAACTGAAAACAGAGCTCAAGTGGATTGCTGGGGGATACCTGTACCTGAACCTGTGTTAGAACAGTGGGAGTCCTTGTCTCACAGGTTTTCTTCCTAAAAAAGATGGAGGGGGGTTGTACCTATACCATTAGTTTCCCTGTCTTTCTTAAATACGTGCCATCATTATATCTTACCCATTTGAGTTAATTGGACATAAAACATTAACTTTTGCAGAGGTATTAGAGCTTCACCAAAAAGCACTTACAGATATTGCAGGGTAACATCAAAATTAACATGGAAGCAATTTAGTCCTTCAGTTTAAATGCCCTCAGCAAAGGATTAAGATTTTGCCATCACCACTCAAGCACTTCCTTACATATTCCCTGCTTATCGTGCTCCCTTTACTTATTGTGTTAGTTACCTTTTCAACATAAAAGTGATGCTAGGAATCTTTCCTTCGGTTCCATAGTTTCATCATTCAATTAGAAAAAGAAAGTGCCAGTGCTTTTATTAGTATATGACTTCTGCTTTTCTCTAGATATTATCTACAATATCCAGATCACTTAATATTTGTGAAGCTTCCTCCCCTTCCAGGGCAAAGACTGAAATTAAATGCTGATTTGAGAAGGATTATGGAATGGGGAAAGCAGTATTCATTAATACAGCCCAATCAAGCCTAATGAAGAAGCCTCGCATACCAGTGATGTGGTTTAGAAATGAAATAGAATAAACTGAACATCTTCTTGCCGGTAGAAGTGATAGTGCTGAAAAAGCTGAGTGAATTTTGTATTGTAGCAAATAAGCTCCTCTCTTCTTGCAGTGCCACAGGTGAAAGGAAGTTTCCTACTGAAAGACTACAAGATAGAAGTGGAGGTGAACAGCAAATCAAAACAGAACCAGAATCATAGAATAGTTAGGGTTGGAAGGGACCTTAAGATCATCCAGTTCCAACCCCCCTGCCATGGGCAGGCACATCTCACACTAGACCATGACACCCAGGGCTCTGTCCAACCTGGCCTTGAACACTGTGAGGGACAAAGCATTCACAGCTTCCCTGGGCAACCCATTCCAGTACCTCACCACTCTCACAGTAAGAACTTCTTCCTTATAGCCAATCTAAACCTCCCCTGTTTAAGTTTTAACTTGTCCTATCACTACAGTCCCTGATAAAAGGTCCCTCTCTAGCATCTCATCCAAATTGCAAGAGAAGTGCAAGAAGTGGGGAAGAAGATTTGGAGGGAGACATGACATCAGAGATAGGACTGCTTGTGCTGTGCTGCTCACAAGATTCTACCCATTAAAGAAAAAAAAACCCAAACAATTACATGTAGCAGCTTGAGCACTCTTTCAAGAAGAGTCCATGGTGATGTTTCCCAGTGTTGAGTCTGGCAGGCAGCCCTGCCTTATGGTTTGTCCCTGGGTATGGGATTGCACATTGCTAATACTAGCATTGACTTGGGCCTATGAGGCCAGTACTCAAAGCTGAGGCTGCCTCCAAGGTACAGGTCAAGCTTCATATTTGAGCTTCTAACAGGGGGACTTCTGGTCTTTCCCTTGAGCTGTGCTTGTAAAGATCATTGAAGCAATAGTGATAGTATCCATATGTGGATATTTCTTTCCCATTTCTCTCTCCCCAGGTGCTGTCCCAAGCTGCATGTCTCTCACAGAGTCAGATGTACTTCTTTCTCAGCAGTACTGACACCACCATGCGGTTCTCACAGTTCCCCACAGCATCATCATCCTTTAGTCTGGCACTGGGCTTCAGTGTAGAGCACATGGCATCCCTCGCGCGATGCTGGCTGGTGAGGTCTGCTGGAGAAGTACTGCTCTGTCATGCTGGGCTGTCTGCAGGCTGTTAAACTTGCTATTTTTTAACCCTACAAAACTGGGAGGCTGCCACCAAGCTGTCTCTGGGCCTTTGGTCCATGCTAACACCTGATACATGGCTGGAGGAAGGTGCTTGGCCTGGGATGAGTGATGTCAGAGATTCTCTGGCAAGTTAGCAAAGTAGAGGACTGAGTTCCAGCACTTGGGAACATTCCTGGCGCTGTTTGTAAGCAGAAGTGTATATAAGTTTATAAGCATATGTGTAAGCATACTCTCTAACTACTGTTTCCCCACAAACCCTGTCATTTTTCAATGATCCTTCATTTATTCAATCCAGATAGAAGCTGGTTCCTTTGATTTACATTTTTTACACTTTTTCATGTTCCTGCATATTTTAAATCTGGAAAGAGCGTTTGTGATCTTCCAATCTGATTGCCCACCTAACACTGCATTTCCCCATCAGTCGACAAAAGTGATAGTTAAATGGTTAAGGCGTTCCCTTTATAAGCAAACAACCTGTTCTTTTGGCACTTTTGGTGCACTTGGAAATGTTCACTGATAGATTTAAATTAGCAGGATACCACTCTGAATGCAAGTATACCAGCTTTTAGTCTACTCTCATTTTGAAACAGGGCTTCTGTGCTCATATTCTCTGAGCATCTATCTGTCACTCTTTTCCCCCGGGCTTTTTTTTTTTGGCTTGTGCACTTTCAATCACATTTAGAAATGGTCCCAAGGAGATTATTTTTTGACAAGTTCTAATATAACAGAGGGTGGATTGATGAGAGAGACACTGTTAATATCCCTGGGATAAAGGCCACAACATGAACTCAAGTGTTATTAAAGAATCAGAGAGTATAGCTGCAAGGTACAGATCCATAGGAGACCAGGCTTCCCCAGTCACACTGTCTGCTGATAAGCATGTTGCATGTTTTGTCCATATTTACTAACCTGACCATAATAGAGATGTCCTGGATTTTCTCCAGTCTTATATTCAAATTCACCCCCAATGGGAGTCCCAGATTAGTGGGATTCCTGCTTTTCCCACTCCAAAGCAAATCAAAGGATGTTCCTGGATCTGATCCAAGCAGGCCTTTTTCTTTGGAAACTGAGTATGATCAGAATATAGAACCTGCATCAATAGGGCAGGAAAGCTGAAAACTGGTTTCCGTGCGACTAAGTAAGGCTCTTCCCGTAATTTTCAGCTTGTGTCTCTTCTGTTCATGGATCACGGCAGATGGGGAAAAAAAGGAAGTTATAAAAATGTTTTTTGGAGCTGAATTAGAAATTGGAAAGATGTTCCAGAAATCACCTCTGCATCGCTCACGGTCTCTGGTGCTGGCACGCTGTGCCTCGGGACTTGCTGCTGAGTTTCTGAGCAAAAGCTGTAAACTGGAAAACTAAACTGGGTTGCGGCTCCAATTGTGAGATGCCTATGCACTGAACTGGATCATAGAAAGATGGAACAGTCTTCTCTGGTAGCAAATGGCAGAATATGAAGCAGCTGGTAGCAACAACAACACAAAAGGAAGGAAAAATGGGAGGAAAACTTGGAAAGCCTTCATGCAGTCATTGGTGAATCATTCCCACAAGCTTTCTGCTTGCCCAGTAGGCTTCCTGAGTGCCAAGACCAAGGAAAATCACACTACTTTATTAAGGTAATCTGTTTCCCAAAGGCAAGCCTGGCATCTGCATGATCTTTTTGAGGGGGGGGACGGGACATTGCAGCCTTAACCTACCCACTATGAAAATGTCCAGATGATGGGTGGCATGTGGTTGTTTGTATAAACAATGCTGACAGTGTAATAGCAAAGTTTACTGTCCTTCTCAGGCCCACTCTCATGACAATCATGATAATCTAACCTATAGTTAGATTAATCTATATTAATAGGTTAATCTAACCTATAGTTAGATTAACGTGACTGTGATTATGCTGCTGTTAGATTGATAAGACAGCCCCATCATGCAGCAAAGCCTTGTCCTTGCTGTGTATATTTGTGGCAGACATTGTTCACCCAAATAATCCTTCACTTCAACCTATACCCACAAGCTTCGTAGATGGCACACAGAGTGGCACTTGTGAGTTTTCAAGAGCTTATATCACCTAGTTTGGGCTGAAAAGACGATAAGGATCCAGATGACAGCAGCAGATAAGGTGGGTTGTTTTACAGTGGGATTGATCTGGGAGGTGCAGATGGTGTTGCTCCAAATCAGCTGCATCCAGGAGGATCAATAATAGAATCACAGAAATATCATAGAATGGTTTGGGGTGGAAGGGACCTTAAAGCTCACTCAGTTCCAACCTCCTGCCATGGGCAGGGACACCTTCCACTAGAGCAGGTTGCTCCAAGCCCCATCCAACCTGGCCTTGGATGCTGCCAGGAATGGAGCAGCCACAGCTTCTGTGGGGAACCTGTGCCAGGGCCTCAGCACCCTCGCAGGGAAGAGCTTTTTCCTAATAAATAAAAGGAGAAGGAAAACTCTCTTTGCAAGCTGGATTTGCTATGCTGGGCAAATGTGGAGATGGACTGAACTCAAACCACGTCAGAAGAAAACCTGGGTTAAATTTTTGGCTTTTCATCCTAGCAGAAGTATCTTGAATAGGACATGCAAAGATTTGTCATCTGGCCAGTACTGGGATTAGATTGCTTGGGAAAAACTCATTATCCTAGGTGCTGTCTCTGAGGGCACTCAATTGGTTTCAAATGCCACAAGCACAAGTGAATGTAGCTTCAGCAGGCATTCACTGGATTAGCTCGGATGAAGATGGCTAAAATATGGTTACTAAGTGGGTGTGTTTTATCATCAGTACTTGAAGTCGGTCATATCTGTTGACTTGTTCCAGCTGCTTTGTGTAAGCACTGATGCAAAGCCTGGTTAAGCATTGACTCCAAAACATACTCCTTGTATGAAAGACATCATGGCTGGTTAAAAAGGATGCATCCGTGCTGTGTTTAAGAAATGTTTGTGCTACTCGTATGCAATGATGTTTGCACGAGCATTCAAATATGACAAGATTCCCCACACAAAATAAATCCTGAGAAAATTAAGTTCAGATTTTGGGACATGCATTGCCAACAAATGCTACTCTAGGCATCAGAAACAAGTCTTGATGAAGTCGGCTGATACACAAAAATGAATATAGAGCGAAAGAAATAACTTCCCTTTCATACCACTGCAGTTTGCTGGTAAATAGATTCTCAGTTTCTAGAAATCAGTAGGTAATTATCCCGAAAAATCTCAATTCTTTAAGAGTATAAATATCTTTAAACAGCAATTAAGAAATAATTATGACTCAAAAGCAATCAACAGATTTGAGAACACAGTCATGCTAGCTGGTACAGTACGTGCTGCAAACTGAGGAGAAAACTGTGTTTCAGATTTTGTGATAGTGTTTTAGAACCAATTTTGTCTACTCCTATGGGTTACATCTTCAGTGCCTGCCTCTTGATAGTAAGTGAGCTATGCCAGCTGAAAGGCTCTTGATGTACCCTGACATTTGCAGCATGGTGGAAGCACAGCCAGTTTTATTAGGGCTTCTGCTTGCATTTTAGGTTGAAGCTACCCCCAGTGGGTTTTATGTATGTCAGTGCTTTTGAGGAAGTTGGGTTTTTAGTCTGAAAGAGTGTGTTTTTTTTCTGCCTGTCTGATTTACTAAATAATTTTTTATGAGCTAGACAAGCTTGAAATTAGAGCAACAAGCAACATGTTAGCAGGATTAACTGCTTAATTATGAAATTGGTAGCAAGAAGAATAATACCATGGAAGGTAGCCCTTGACTATACTTAAACTCATGCTCCTTCTACAGCTGCTTTAATGCCTCAGCTAGGCACTAAGCTAAGAAGCTGAAACAGCATTGGATTGTACCTACCATTGGGATGACTTGGTTTAGGAGACCTGATGCTCCATTTGCCTGATTCCTTTGTTAGTAATAGACCCTGCTTTGCTTTTTCTATCCTTCTCTTGGTTATTTTAAATAGGAATATATTAAAATTTATACTAAATGTGATTGTGATGACTCACAATTTCCTCCCAGGTGTCTGGGACTGTGTTTTGCTGATGTATACTATATTCTTTTAGTTGAATTAGACAATACAGATATAGCAAACTGGACTTCCTCTTTGCTCTCAAGGTGATTCCCCAAATTTACGTCTTGGTTATATTGCACAATTACCTAGATTTTTGCCATACCCTACAAGCCCCACTAGAGTTTCACATTACAAAGAACTTGCCCTCAAACATTCTTTCCCCCTTACACAGGGTGGTTTTGCATCCCCAGGCTGTGGTGTGCTGCCTCTCATCCTGCTGACAGAGCTGTTGTGGGATTGTCCTGTCAACTGCTCCAGGAAGCTGAGTTTCTTTGCCTGTGCAACACCTTGCATTCTGAAACCACATCCTTACATGGTATAAAAAGTAACCTTTTTCAGCCTTCTTTAGTTTTTTTTTTTTTTTTTTTTTTTTTTTTTTTTTTATGCTTGGAAACTTT
>NDXB01000361.1:61718-72987 GCA_002631895.1 Agapornis roseicollis
TTTTTTTTTTTTTTTTTTTTGCATTTCTGTGATAGTCTGAGAATCAAGCGAGAAAAGATGGACTAGGTTAAAGAACTTGTGTGTAGATACAGAGCTAATTTGAAGTGCATGTAGGTACATAAACCCAAAGTCTAAAAATGCCTTACATTCTCCTCAAAACTTGCATGCAATGCTTAGTTTATTTATAGGGTGGGATGGGGCGACCAGTATTCAAGAGCAATTTGACGTACCCTCATAATGCTGTGTACATAGAAAGTAAGGAAGACTGAAGTCCTGCAGAGAACTAATGAATTATGCCTTATTCTTGAAAAAGTGAAATGGCCACTCTTCTGTTTCACACAATTTGTTGTTTGCAAATGGTTCTGAGATACTTTCCACTCCTGTCTTTTACAATCTCTATTATCTCCTTAATGTCTCAATTTAACATTGTCTTTTCTTTGAAAAGACACATAGTGTATCAATAATAGAGATGACAGATAAAGCATTTTGAGTAATATTTCTAAGTTACCTCCTCTCTCCGACAAGCACATTCTGCTGGGTTTTGGGTCCTGCTGTCATGGCAATATTCTTCAAACAAGACATAAAAAATTGGTTCCAACTTCAACTGTAGATGCCCTGAAAATATCTCTGAAGTCCACACTGCAAATATATGATGCTTGCTTAGCTTTTGTGTCTGCTTTAGTTTATGCTGTGAGGTTGATTGCTATTTGGCCCCCTCCTCTGTCTGTCTGTAAGAGCCATAGGGTAGTTTTGCCAGGCTGTTGGGTACTGGGCAGGTGAAAGGTAAATCCTTGCTCCGAGATGATCCCAAAGCNCTAAGTTGCCTCCTCTCTCCGACAAGCACATTCTGCTGGGTTTGGGGTCCTGCTGTCATGGCAATATTCTTCAAACAAGACATAAAAAATTGGTTCCAACTTCAACTGTAGATGCCCTGAAAATATCTCTGAAGTCCACACTGCAAATATATGATGCTTGCTTAGCTTTTGTGTCTGCTTTAGTTTATGCTGTGAGGTTGATTGCTATTTGGCCCCCTCCTCTGTCTGTCTGTAAGAGCCATAGGGTAGTTTTGCCAGGCTGTTGGGTACTGGGCAGGTGAAAGGTAAATCCTTGCTCCGAGATGATCCCAAAGCCACTGGAGATGGCAGAAAAATATCTTGTGTTTTGTGCCATTCTCTTTTACAGTTGAAGGCTGCATGACTAGTGTGACACAATACAGCATGGAAGGTGAATTCCTACAGACTTTATACCCACATGCATATACACAAAGGTAAAAAAGAACAGGATACTTTTCAACACGACTTAGTAAGGCCATAGTTATGAGCAGCTGAATGCTGAAAGTTGAATGCAAGGTGGGACCATTAAATCACCAAACTTCCTGCACATAACAGGGTATTGCATTTCATTTAGTTACCCTGCATGGAGCCCAAAACCTGTGTTTGTCTAGGGCACAGATTCCAGAAAGGCATAGAGTCCTGTTCCAAAGGCATCAAATGATGGGGAGTTCACCACTTTCTTTAGTAGTTTGTTCAGGAGGTTAAGCTTTCCCAGTGTTTAAAAAATGTGTTTAAAAAATTGTGTATTTTCATGTTGTATGTCTATTCTTTAGCTTCCATGTTCATATTTTGCTTATTTCTGCTAGTATGAAGAGGTTTCTTTATGGCTTATGTTGGGTGCCTTTATGGAGCAGTGAAGATTTAAGTAATTTCCCAATGATTCTTTTTGCTCAGTGTGTTGAACTCTGTCATTCTTTCATCACCAGACATTTTGTCTGTCCCTGTGATATTTGTGTGTGGACTTTCTGATTCACAGCATAATTTTGATATCCGAGCACCAGACCACAATCCAGGGTGGTGGACATTGCTTGTGCAATGCAGAGAAAGAAAAAGATCCCACAATCACCTCTTACTTCCCCTGTGCTTATATATGTATAGAGTGTTAGATTTCTTTTATCAAGCATTGCTACAGAGAAGAAACCATGGCCCATAGCACAGGGTATAGAGTAGCTTATGTATACACATGTCAGGGTGATAACCTCTAGAGAGATGTCACACCCCTTTTGCATAGTGCTTGGTTGGGTTCTTTTCTGGACCACATGAATTTTTACCCTATGTTTCTAACTATGCTGAAGAGAAATGGAGAAATGGGGGGGGGGGGGGGCGGGGGGGGGGGGCAGAGGAAGGGGGAGAAGGAAAATAATAAAAAAGAAGGGCTTAGTGCCTTCGTTTTAAATAGGAAGGAAATACTTAAAAAACCATGGGGTGAGCAAACTTGACTTAAAGCCAGAGTAGATCATCTGTAGCTGATCTTGAGTAACTTAAGAGATAGATTTAAAGAACATCAAACTGAGCTGCAAGAAAAGTCAGTGATAAAAAGTATTTTATTTCAAGTTTTAATTTCTTTAAATTAAAAGCACAGTATCCCAGCAGTCTTTATATAGACTTTGGTCCTGCCAGTTCAGCTTTATCCTGCCTCTAGGCAACTCATCACAAGTATTAATCTTTCCAGCTTCTGCTTTTCTGAGTGTTATAAGTTTAGCTTTCTTTAAGCTGCTGCCAGTGTAATATCATACCATGATAGCTGCGAATGCAAAGGAGCAGGATACCATTTCTGCTGCTGCTATCTGGGAAGTGAAGCAGCCCCATTTACCCATTCGTTTGCTGTATTGGGAAGGCCCTCTGACAATGATAGGGGCTGGGGATGTTTAATGGAAAGCCTTACAGATGAAGGAAAAAAATAATGTATCCTAAAAAAATGAAGTTAAGACTATAATGAGTGGAAAGCACGTGCTTTTTGTCTAACCTCTTGGAGTTACTACATCTTTGTGTCAGCTGATGGGCTTTCTAGCCATGTAGCAGATAGGAGATGAGCCTCCTTGACACCCAGAAGGTATACCAGGGCCATCTACCATGGGCCTGGAGGAGATCAGTGACTACACAACTGCACAGTGCCCTGTCCATACTTTGGATGCTGGAAGCAGTATAAACAGCTTTGGACCCAAGCGCTTAGTGCCCCTTAATATCATCTCTTCTAGTTCAGATCATCTCTTCTAGTTCAGTTACTCTGTTTATGTGTCTAAGTTGCTCCTGCTTCTGGAAAGGGCTCAAATGATTTTTTCCACCTGACTCAGCACTGTCCCATGGTAAAAGATGGGAGGGGATGGGTCAGTCTGGTTCATTAGCAGCATGTGTGATGGAAAGGCTGCTTCTTTGTGAGGTTTCCTGGGCATTGCTGCAGGACAGTGCAAAAAGGAAAGGCATTCAGCACAAGCTGTGGAGAGCTTTGCATGCTTTCTGCTACACTTCGATGGGCTATGAAACAGTTAACAATATCAGCATCTGAACTAGCATCTTTGCTGTGAGGAGTGCAGCAGTTTATATTTCTTGGAGCAATTGTTCCAGGCTCCTCTGCTGTTCCAAGCCCCCACCGCTGCTCCAGTGAAGCTCAGCTTGGGTTTTCTTCACAGTTGTGACAGCCAGAGATGTCTAAAAATACAGAGCTGAGATTCCTCAGAACAATTGTGACTTCTGTCTCCACTTTTCCCCCACCTCTTCCCTCTGCTTGTCTGGGAGAAAAGTTGGGTTTGGGGGGATAGGGAAAGGGGTAATTTCTTTCCATTTATTTTTGCTTTAGATTAAAACCCAATATGAAGGGAATCATACTGATAGATGCACCGTCTATAAATATACAGTGAGCATGACACACAAATGGTTTGGGAGTTTTAATCTAAAGACCTGCAAAATTCTTGAATAAATGCATTGTGTTGGTATGTAGCATAGTATATAACCACACAGCAATAAACTTGAAACATAATGTTATAATTATATAGGTCATATATATATATTTAACTTTAGAGGGAAGAGAGATGCCTCTTTCTCTGCAATCCATGTTTGCAGAGATGGCTTCTCAGGCATGGAGAGATTTTTCCTCTGATTCTATGCACACCTTTGTTTTCGTTTCTTCTTCCCTGGGTGCCACATTGCCATAAGCTACAAGCTTTGACTTGCTGTTTGAGAGTGGCATATGGTTCCTCCCTTCAAGAATTTTCATAAGCCTATCACTTGATCTTTCATGTTTAGTAGGAATTTGTGAAACAAAAGAGATGCCAGGATGCTGGCTGGTTACAGAGAATCTGTTGCTGGGTCACTCCTGTCAGTTTATTATCAGTGTTGTGCTGTAAATAGTTCCAAAGGCAAAAGCAGAAGGAAAGCAATAGGGGCACAAAGTGAAAGACACTGCCCAGCCAGTTAGAGGGAGGATGGGTAAAGTAAATTCCCACAGGGCTTAGTCCAAGCATACTGAAGTTCGTGCTCTGTCATCGTTCGTTAATGTTAATATTCTTCTGCTTTTGTGGCAATTGTTACTTTACACATTTCTAAGCCATAAAAAGAGACGTACTTAAAAAAAATGTTCACCCCCAAGCAAAAAAAATTGAACACTTGTTTGCATTTAATAATCACTAAAACTTGAAATTCTAAATTGGATTAATTGTGTCTATTATAAACTGATGGGGGAATAGCTATGCATTAGCCTTGAATTCTGATTACCTGAGAGGTTCCACTTGTAGTATAATTAAGAGCAACTTTATAATAGTGGTAGGTGTATGATTGAATAATACATGCAGCCCCTGCTGATGAAATTCAAGGCAAAGTGCTCATAAAGAGGTAGAGCTCTTTTTTTTTCTTGCTCCTGCACTTAAAATGCTGAAGGATTATTGCAATTACAGCCCATGTTTACACTATTAACAGACATGCCAAAGCCCTTGATGCAAACACCTTTGAATGTAGGAGGGATTGGCAAAAGAATCCCAGTTTTGTGGCTCAGCCCTTGTTCTGCATAGCATCTTGTTCCTGTGTGCCTGTGGTGACTGGTTTAATTGGGAACATACATAGATTAAAGCTTGAAAGAGGCACACTTTCAGTAATACAAGGGGCACCACTTTGCTGACAGCTCATTGCTTAACACATCTGCCCACTAGATGGCTGTAATTGGTATGGTCATTTATGAATTATAAAATATTGTGTATGTTCCTGTCTTCAAAGCCATTTATATTCCTGTCCTTTGATGGTTTTCTATGCTTTCTCAATATATAAATGTATAACCTTCTTAATGTATAACCCCCCATTAACCTGCAGCCATTTACCAGATTGAAGCTGAATATTCATAGGTTCCAGGACTGTATGAGCCCCTTGGGTGCTCCAGTCTGACCTCTTGTAACACAACATGAAGTTTCACAGCAGTATACCCACAGGCAGATATGATTTAAGCCTTCCATCCCTCCGAAGGAGGCAGCCCAGCTACACATGCGCTTCACTTCAACTGGTCAAATAGTTTCTGTCCCAGGTGAATCGACTCCTGTTCAAGATGTCAAGCTGAGATGAAGGGTGTTGTGGTTCAGGAGTAAAGGCCTGAAGTGATGGGAGAGGGGAAAACTGAACCACGAGAAGGGGCCAAATGTGTGTGGTGGCACACAGAGGCTGTGTCACGCAGGCACCTGTAACGTGGGGCTGTCCATTCCTCAGTGCCATGCTCTGAGCAGTGCTTCTGGGACTTCTTTTTCTGCTGTTCTGTCCGTAGCTATTTAATTTTGAAATGATCCATCTGTCATTCTTGTCACCCCAAAGGCTAGCTATTCAGCTAATCCTTTCATTCAGCATATATTATCATGGCAAAGGGCTTATCATTAGTGTGAAGGCACATCTAATCATGTTTCACTGATACCAAAGCAGGGGGAGGTGGGGCAATGCTTAGCAGTTTGGAAAGGGTATAGAGAACTTACCTTCATATTGCTGCTTTGACTTCCAGTTTCAGGGTCAGAATCCATCTTCAGCAGTGATGCTGCAGGTTTTGTGCTTGTTTAGTAATCCCAAAATTGCAGTGTGGTGATCCAAAGGAAATAGCCTGCTGACATCTTTGGCAGCAGTTGTGAGCAGGATTTAACACAACTGCTTCAGCCCAAAGCTGAATAAATTTGATCTCCTGCAAAGGTTTTGAGCTGTGTTGGCCCAGAAAGTTTAAAGGACCACCACAAGTGTTTATAAATATATATTTCCAGTTGTTGTGTTTATACAACAAATGATCTCAGAAGCTTGCTTCCGTATTTGTGAGTTCAGTAGGAAGAAACTAAACCCAGCCCGCTGTTGGTCAGTGTTGGTGGACAGTGTTTCAAAGCACTGATGACATGAACCGTATGTGACCTCCTTGGTATTTGGTGGCACTCTGGTCCTGTCTGCACAGTCAAGTTGACAGCACTAAGATCACTCCTGAGGTACAACACCAGACACCCGCAAACCCAACACCTGATTTCACTGCATTCTAACCTAGGTTACCACTGTGGGTAAGGTAAAACCTTGGAAGGCTCTGACCAGCTCATGGGCCCTGAGTGACCCTGCTGAAGATGAGACACTTGTTAAGGTGGGCAGCAGTACCTGAATGATCACTGCACCTTCAGTAACTTTGGCACCACAATGCCATTAAATACTATATTTTCTGATTTACTTCTCTCAGATATCTTCCTGGTTACTTTCTCGGGGCTGAAATCTCAGCTGCATCAATGGCCTCAGCTCTAACACCTCACCCAGGGTTCAGGCACGGTGCTTTGTGGACAGACACAGGATCTTCATAATCCTTGACAAGTCAGCTTTCCTCCTGTATACAAAGCATAGTTTTCAAAAGTACATTTTGAGGTAACCTAAAACTTTCAAGTGATCTGTGCCCTGAGATTACCTTTTAACTGCTTGTCTCTTATGTTGTTGGCCATACATTTGATGTACAGAAATGAAATAGAAAACGAACAAACAAAAAGCCCCTAATTTGAAATGCTTCCAGGGACTAATGCTTTCATTTTGGTTTAAGGGGATGAAGCATTTATTCTTTGTGGTTTTATTCTTTTTTCCTTCCTTGCTTTTTTTGGCTGGAAATGTGTAATATGCCTATCATGGATACTGTGACAGAAAGAGCCAGTCAGCACATTTGCTTCAAACTGACTGGTTCATAACCCAGTGATAAGTTTTCCTGTGTTTTTGTCTGAGAAGTGAAGGTTGAGATTCACAAACAAGACTCTCTGTATCTTCAGTATATGAGGATAGAAAACAGTAGGACAAGTCAGCAGCAACTTGTTTGTGAGAGACAACATGCCATCAAAACATCCTCACTGTCTGCATGCCTGAAAAATGTTGTCTTTATACTCCTTTTACCACAATAGTGATATGTAGTGAAACAAAAATGTGGTCCCAGTTTTCTAGTATGGTAGAAGAAAGAGCCCCTGTTCCAGTGGTTAGAATACCAGGTTGTAAGGGACCTCAAGGATCATCTGGTCCAACCTTTCTAGGCAAAACATGATCTAGACTGGATGTCCCAGCACCCTGTCCAGCTGAATCTTAAGTGTCCAGTGTTGGAAATCCACCACTTCCCTGGGACATTATTCTAATGTCTGGTTGTTCTCAGTGTGAAAAATTTTCCTCTTGTGTCCGGTCGGAATCTCTCCAGGAGTAACTTGTGCCCATCACCCCCCATCTTTTCCATGTGGCTTCTTGTAAAAAGGCAGTCTTCATCTTTGTGGCCACCCTTTACACACTGGAACATGGTGATAAGGTCTCCCTGAGCTTTCTTTTGTCAAGGGTGGACAAACCCACTTCTTTCAGCCTTTCCTCACATGGCTTTCCAGTCCTTGAACCATCTTTGTGGCCCTTCTCTGGACCCTTTCCAGCCTGTTAACATCTTTACGTGTATCAGGGACCAAAACTGAACACAGTATTTCAGGTGTGTCCTTTTCTTAGATATGGGGAAAGTGAAGTCCAGCCCAGGTAACTGACTTGCCCACCATTACACAAGGAAACATACACTAGAAATCCTGGAATTAGACCTCTCATGTGCTAACTTCCCCATTGGTCCTGGTTCTCCTGTTTTGGAAAACTTGCACAGCACCTGTGCATCTTTAAATCTCCTTCAGTTCCCTTGCTTTATAAAGGGAAGCTCAGTAACACCACTTCAGCGGGATTTTTATAGAAATGTGATGAAATAAACTTTATTCATTGAATATTTCAATGAATAATTGAAATTAATTCAAATAAAGTATATTTCATCCAAAAGATGTCACCCATTCCATAGCCAGAACTTTGTCATCCTTCTCTCTAAAAAAGCTCGTTTCCCACCAAGCCCACTAAATTTTGACCCAACACACACTTTCTTTCATAACCATTTCCATGTTCTCATGAGGAAAACATCCTCAGTTGGTATCTGACTGGGGACATTTAACTGTGAGGATCAGGGATCCTGTTGGTTGGTTTAAATTGGGCAGTTTTCTGCCACTTTCTCCTCTAAGCAGCTTCTTACGGTAGTGAACAAGCATCATTGGCAAGGGTCCTCCTTACCTCTAGACCCAGTAGGAAGAATGGAACAAACTCTTGCAGTATCTGCTGCGGCCAGGGCAGTGGATGTAGCAGTTGGGACAACTGTTTCAGAGCAGCCAGGTTTTTGATTTGGGGATCAACTCTTGAAAACTGATACATGCTAAGGTCCTTTCCAATCCTAACTATTCTATGATTCTATGAGTCTATGATTCCTACCCATTTTAAGTATGCCAGTATCTACACAAACAACTAATGTAACAATAAGGGAGTAACATGAAAGTGGGAGGACTGTTCGGCTTGTTCTTTCCCAAACACATCCAATCTGTTTGAGTACCTGCTTAATACCATTCTCCCACCCCAGCACTGCACATTCTGCACATTGAAAATCTAAGATTCACAAACATCCTCCCAATGTGTGAGATAAATGGAGGAGGTTGGCAGATCATTGAAACCCCAATTCTTCCTCCCACCACCCACTGTATTCTTGGCTTCCTTTTCTACTTGTCTTTCTACTTTTCAATCTTCAAGCTTTCTTCTCCAGCCATAAAAATAGAAACATTCTTTAAAAATGAAAATAAAACAGGGCATATTGTCACCAGACCCAAGAAACTGCAAGTTTAAGTAAATCAGTAAATATCTCAAGCCTCAATAAAACAGCAAAATTGGCAGCCCTGGAGCATTAACTGTGCAACCCTATTTATTTTCTGTTACTTCTTTTCTACATATGTGTCCAGAAAGCAGCACAGCATGCTATAAGCAGTGAAAAATCCTTAGCTCTCCAGAACCCTCTCTGTGACCCATTGTGATCCCATTTCCTTAATATGCAGATGTAGAGAGAATCACGTCACTGACTGGGTCAAGAGCAGAGCAGTTTGGTTGCCTGAGTTAGAAACAGCCACATTCTGGTTCTGCTACCGTCAGCAACAGGGTAGGTCATTTTCCTAAGATGTTCTGTATGATACAGAAGCACATATGTATAGGGCCAAGAGGCACTGCATTTGTTTTGATCAGCAAAATACAGAGGTACTTCTCCTTTACTCTGCCTCCATGATGCCTTTACAATGTGCTGGCTATCATGTTTCAAAGCATATGCTTTTTTCCTAGCATAGACAGAGTTGAAGACAGTTTTGTCTTCTGAATTCTTCCTTGAACTTGTGCATAAGCATGCATTTACCCTGGGAGAGAGAAAATATGAGAAGATACTTTTATGTTCTTTCTACTTTGGAGACACAAGGATTTTCAAAGTTTCACATGCTGAAAGGTGATGTATTGATGGTAGAAAATGTCACATCCCTTGGCATTTGAATAAGCTAATAGTAGTTTCCCTTGGGCTGCCTAACATTGGAAAAAACCCAGGAATTCTGACATTCAACTTGCTAGAAGTGGAATTACAGATGGCTGCTGAACTCATTTCATTGAGTATGAAAATTGAGGACAGGGGGTAAGAAGTAGAATGGCACAGCAGCTCCACATTTCCTGCTGATATAGTGGAAGTCAGATCTAAATGCTATTTAACATAGAAATCTGCTAGAATGTAGAATGGAAGAGTCATCCTCCCCTTTCACCCAAAAGATATTAAGGTTAAACAATTTTGGGGGTAAAGGGTGGGGGGAGAAGGTTGTATTCTCCTGTTACAAAAAACTGGGGTAATCTTTGCTAAGCAGGGACAGCTGGAAGGTGCTGTATTGTATTTAAATAATCCAATCAGTCTTTCTTCTGAAAAAAAAAAACAATGCCAATTTATTTGGGCAACTGCCAAGTTCTAAGAGAATAAATTGAAGTAGCCAAAAATACAGTTTGTAATTGTTTGTAGAAATGTTGCTGTAGTTTTCCTTCCTGGGGTACCCGGAGGCTAATGACAGGACCATGTAAACTGTTATTTCTCATTGCAACTTGGACTGTACAGGTTTATTCTTGAAGGATTAATTTTATTTCCTTCAGTTTCCACAAATCTTCCAGGTAAGTCCCTGACCTCCGACCTCTAATGCATGCCTTTGTAAGGAAAAATAATAACACAAAAAGGTACTTACTCTACAATAGCTTGTTATAAAATGTTTATGTTGTTTTGAGGAGCTTGGAGAAATTGTACCAGGTAAAACTTCAGCTTCAAGGTGTCTTCTGAAAGGTCTGCAGTTCTGATAGTGAGGGGATGATCTTGGCAGTGGTATTAGCCCTGCTGCATCTTGGCCAATAGGCACTGATTTCTGTTAGATGGAAATCGTAGGGCAAAATCTGTTTCTGATAATGTTGCTGGGCTCTTTAGGGTTGAGAATACAGCATCACTCTGCATCGTGCAGAGTGTGTTGGCCCTGATCCAGCAGCACATGAAAACCATGTTTCTATAAATACATGCTTAATCCTCATTTTCAATGGAGTTGAAAGGCTCTCGTTACCTCTCAGCACTGAAACTGAAGGGAACAATCCTACTGCTGTTGAGGACAGTAGCAAAGTGCTACAGACTTAATGCTGAGAGTGGAGTCTAGGGTCTAACCTTACTATGTACTGAATGGCCCCAAATGTCACCAACACAATATAATAAAACTAGCCATTAAGAGCTTTGTAGTACTTAGTTCTATCCAGGATTTATCTGGAAAGGAGTCATACTTTCCCATTTAAGCTGGAAAATGTATCTTCTTAAATGAGGATGTAGATTGCAATTGATCTGGTGCACTTTTTCTTCCCAGTGGGCACTTTCTTCAGCTGCCCTGAACAAATCCTCCTAGTGTCTGGGGCACTGGGGCAAGTTAACACTGTTAGAGTATTCCCAGATGCAAGCTGCCAACCTTTGTCTTGCACTGTCAAGTCAGTCTAAGATCGTTAGTTCAAAGTCCAATAATAGAAAAAAAAAAGAGTTTGTCCTTCTTTGAATAAAATGCCTTTTTTTTTTTTTTTTTTTTTTATTTACTTTTTTATTTTTTATT
>NDXB01000361.1:73080-104253 GCA_002631895.1 Agapornis roseicollis
TTTTTTTTTTTTTTTTTCTTAAATCCAAGGGTAAATGCGAATTGTGTGCTTGGGCTGTGTAATTGGAATCTCTTGACTGAAGAACTCATACTGTAGACAGAAATGATCATTTTGTGGTGAAGTGAATGGGTAAATACTCAGGAGACTTGCCGTCTATTCCAACTTCAGCAACAGATGTCAAGAAAGGTTTGAGACACGTTACTTAATATCTCTCACCAGCCTCTAATATCCTAAATCCAGGGGGGTGGTGAAAGTGTTTGAAGAGGAGTGGCTGTTTAACTTGCTTATGGCAAGTTAAATGTAAGCTGCAAGAGTGCAAATTGTTACTGCTATTACTATATTAATTTTGATATGTTGCTCCAAAGTAAGCCTATGCAGAAGAAAATGTTATCATGAACTGGGAAGAGGATATATGCATTTCCTTCTCTTAGCCACTAAATATCTCCAATGTTGAGTTTAAGTTACAAATCTTCAATTTAAATGTTATTTCTATCCTAACATATGGATAAAAGCCGGTCAGTCATCAAAGTTACAGCCATATGCAGAAGTGTAGAAAAATATTAGGTACTGAATGGATTTATAAAAATGTGGAAATTCATCAGAGTTCATTGACCTCCTTATCTTTAAGGTTATCCACCCAATATCTGGGACATGTTAAAAATGAACCCAGAGTCTCGGTTGTAGGAGACATGCTGGTGCACAGCTGAGAACCAGAGGGGAAGAACTTCCTTTGATTTCCTTCAGAGAGGAATGTAACAACAGTAGTGACTGGCAAGGTGTGTCTTGGAAGTGATTGGCATGACAGAGTATTTCTGTCTTGTGCAAACAGACTCCTGGTGAGACACAATCTACATATGTCCTCATCTCCTCTCTCTCCTTCCTCTATCTCTATCTCCTTCCTACATCTCCTTCCTAGCCTCTATCTCCTTCACTCCTCTTGCATCCCTTCTTTCCTCCTGAGGCTCCTCTCAAAGTCTCTTCTTCACACCATGTTCCATGTGCTTCTTTCAGTTCCTACCACTATGAAAGGCCTAATGTCTTTTTCTGGGTGTTATCATAGAATCATAGAATAGTTAGGGTTGGAAAGGACCTTAAGATCATCTAATTCCAATCCCCCTGCCATAAGCAGGTACACCTCACACTAAACCATGCCACACAAGGTTTCATCCAAGCTGGACTTGAACACTGCCAGGGATGAAGCATTCACAGCTTCCTTGGGCAACCCATTCCAGTGCCTCACCACCCTCACAGTAAAGAATTTCTTCCTTATATCCAAACTAAACCTCCCCTGTTTAAGTTTGAACCCGTTATCCCTTGTCCTGTCACTACAGTCCCTAATGAAGAGCCCCTCCCCAACATCCCTATGGCCCCCTTCAGATACTGGAAGGCTGCTCTGAGGCCTCCACGCAGCCTTCTCTTCTCCAGGCTGAACAGTCCCAACTTTTCCAGCCTGTCTTCGTATGGGAGATGCTCCAGTCCCCTGATCAACCTTGTGGCCTCCTCTGGACTTGTTCCAACAGCTCCATGTCCTTTTTATGTTGAGGACACCAGAACTGCACACACTTTACTGCAGGTGAGGTCTCACCAGAGCAGTGTAGAGGGACAGGATCACCTCCTTCAACCTGCAAAAAAAGCCTTATCAAAAACATGCAGCAGGGTTTGGATGTATTTATTGCTGTGAATTCCTCCTTTTCCCTTTTTACAGTTCCATAAGCAATGCCTTGTCAGGCAGAAGGATCGCAGTTCCCGCTCTGTGGGAATTTGTCCTCTGGAAACATTGGTAGTGTCATGATGAACTTATTGAACCAACTGAAGCCATGCTTTGACTCCAGCAAAAAGATTTTTCTGCCATATATAGGAAGAAATTTTTTTCATTTAAAACATACTTTAATCTGTCACACACATTTGTGAAACCTGATATGAAAAGGAACTGATGTAATTTTCTATTCTAACATCCCTACAAGATAAACCACAGACCTCTTCTGATGCAATACATGTTCAAATTAGACATCTTTCAAAGGTCAGAAATTCCACTTTTAGTTTAAGAACCACCAGTGTCTGAAAGCCTGCTACAGCCACAGCTACATTGTATGAACAAATAATTGCCCTTGCTAATGAAAACATAGCCTCTGTATTTGAGTTCATCTGCTGTAACGTTTCAACCAGTGATGTTCATTGTATAAAGGACTGTGGGACTGAGAATGTGTTACTAGTGTTTCATGCAGATACATGTAAGCTACGAGCAACTCACTCTCTGATCTTCTGATCACAACACTGCTGTTAAGGACAGTCCAGGTTTCTTTTAATTAGAGCCACCTAGATCTAACAGAATTATCAGCCAAATCACTTATTATTATAGTCTCTTATTTTCTGGTTCAGCTTTTAGCAGTATCTTTAGTAGTATTTCTTAACTATAAGATATTGAATCTAATCACTCAGAAGCATTTTGTTGTTCAGTTAGTGAAAAGTTTTTGTTAGTTTCTTTGCTTTCAATTAAATCAATAGTTTTGATGCCATTGGCAAAAGATTGTGTCTGGAACTGATTGAAAATTTGCAGTCGGGAAAATATTTGCAGGAAATCAAGTTTTAACAAAGCAGATATTTTTATGAGTGTTATCTGCTTTCCATAAAAGCCATGCATGTGTTGTAGTAAGAACACTGAACCATTGAAAACGAGTCCTGAAATACTGTGGATCTAATTGCTTTTGCACTTTGGACATCTCCTATCCTCCTGTGTGTGTGCCATGCTTCTTTACTGGACTTCATTCCCCAGTACCCAAGAGAATCATTTTACTCCTACTGAGACAGTCTTTCTTCCCTTTACAAAAATACAATGGTGGTCTGAGATAACAGAGAGGCTTTTATGGGCAGTGTAACTGCTAAGGAAATATGCGAAGTTGAGGGTGGTGAACAAACCCATGCAAAGTGTGTCCAGGGTTTGATTTCTGCAGCACTGCTGAACACCAGCATACAAAATACAGTCAGTGGCATCAAACCAACTCTCCCCAGTGCTTCTGTTTTCCCAATGTGTTTTAAGTGGCACCCAGTGGCTGTGAGTACTCCTCCCCAGTCTAACAGGCTGATCTGATGCCCTTATACAACATCCCAATCCCTTAAACTAGGTTCCACAGCCAATTGTAATTGTGTTTAATTGTTGATTGATATAGCAAGGAGTATGGTGCCTCTGTGGCAGTGTGGATGTGGATAGCAAACTTGGAAGGAGTGTTGTAGACTCCTTGAAGGCCAAGGGACATATCCATAATGTTTTTTAGAGTGGGGAAATAGTTTTGCTTATGCTTATTGGGGTAGCCTCTTCATGTAACAAAATCCTATTGCTTTCTTTGAGGTAATTCTTGTTTGAACTGGAGTAAATGTTTCAGAAAAAAGCCTCCAAAAATAAATGCAGTCTTGATTTCAAAATTACTAATAGGAGAAACTCACTCCAACCATTGTAAACTCTTTCAGCTACACTCATCAATGAGGTATCTCACTTCTAGCCTGAATTAATCTCTGTTCAGCTTTCAGTTGCTGTGACCAGCTTCCTGCTGTCTCTGGGACTGTGTGCCTGTCACCTAGGCTTTGTTCCATCTAAATTTCTCTATAAACAACTTTTATCTCACAGTTTGAAGCCTATCTCTGGGGATACAGCTGCTCAAAGCAGGAACATTGCAAGCCATGTGGAAGAAAGCTTTCAGCCACAGCATGGGCAGTGAGCAAGGCCAAAGAGCTGCTCTGGTGAGTTGTGTGAATGAGCTGCAGGGGTGGGAAGCTCCATCAGAGTATAACCTGAGTGAAAGGGCAGCTTGGTCACTGCCTGGTATTCATGTTGGATGGAGAAAATGCACCAGGATCTTTGGAAAGTTTGAGGTGTACGAAAGACTTCATCAAGGAAAACAAAAGTTTAAGGGGAGCAGAAAAGACAAATATTATCAAGCTTTCATTAGCTTGTGTCAAACATGAGAGCAGCAGGAGAACATTGGGACACGCACTTAAGTTAAGTGGAATTCCTTGCCTGGGGCTTAGTTATGTGGGGAATGTACTAACAGGCAGCAGTGGAGACTATCCAGATAAATAGCAAGTGGAAGCACTGGAGGGTGGCATGAGGGAGACAGCTGAGGACTTTGATTCATCCTGGTACTTAAGCACCTATCTAACCATGACTGCTAGAAGTACTCATGCATTTGGATACAGAAGGTTCAATCCAAGGCCAATCAGGAGAAATGGTTGTGATATACTGCATATATCACATGTACAATTTTCTATACGTTACATATACATTTTCTGTTTCTCATTTCAAGATCCCTTTATCCCATAATTGTTCATGTCTCCTCCAAGTCCCACATCTGGTTTGTAGCAGAAGGTAGGGTTTCTCTTTTTTGGGCACCTTTCCCCTCTAGCAAGGCTCTGTGTTTCTATGGCTTTGGAACATACGATGAGTCATCTGTTACTCTGATGCTTCCCTTTGGTTCGTTAATTCCTTTGTGGTTTGCATTCTGCAGTTCTTGTCTTCCCTTTTATCACTTTCCACACACCTAGAAAACAGGACTGTAGCATTTTTTGTTCCTTTTTGTTCCTCACCTTTAAATAGGGTTTGTCAAATAAATAAATACATAATTAAGGTGCTTGGGAATCAAACTTGGCTTCTGAAGTGTTTTCCCACTTACCCTTTTTTCCAGCATGAAAAGGTTCACTTGTGGCTCCTTTCAGTGTATTTACTGCTTTGTACAGCCAGTTTTTGACAGAGCCAGAACCAGCAAGTTCTCCTGCCATATTCATTAGACATTAACCTCACAAGGGGAACCTTCCTGAGTACATACTTGAAGCTGAAAGGCTCCAATGGCTATTGCAACACTTTTGTTTGTTTTTAACAGGGCATTGACATAGTTAAGAAGTTTCAGCATTTTTCTGGGGTGGGAAACATTCTGTTGTTTACTTTGCAGGAGTAATAGGTTTCTTTCCTAATGTTTTTTCTTGCCATGGCTTTACTGCATGTGCAGAGATTAGGAGATTTCTTGGGTTGATTTTCAGAACAGTAGTCCCAACATCCATCCCAGTGGGAACCAATAGCTGCAAATGAAACCCCAGTATGCAGTCATAACGAAGTGGACATGCATCTTATTTTTATGTCCTTCGCAAAAGGAAGTTATTGCATATGCACACCCACATTTCTTAAATGTTTCTTTGAGTTGGAGCCTTTTTCTTTTCCCCTGTATGAACAGCCTTATCTTGTTCAATCAATGCTGTTTGCATGTAGTTATTATACCTTGCTGCTGAAGGAGGTTAAAGATAAAAGGCACCACATTTGTTTTGATGTTAGAAATACACAGGTTTTGTGGGTTGTTTTTGTTTTCTTTCTTTCCCCCCAGGAACAGGAATAAGAGAAGTCATATTACAAATAACACAAGGTTTCTATTTGTGGACTCAGAGACAAAATGCACATTTTATGAGTAGCAGAGTTGAAGAAGAAATTACAAACTATCAGACATGCAATAAATGAAACACTTGGTGTTCAGTATTCTTCACCTCAAGTGACCAATCACATCAAAGAAGGGTATTTTAGACATAGAATACAACTGGTTAAGTAGGAATATGATTCAGCATCAAAACGGAGGCTATATTCTTGCATGAAGTAGTCAGGTATCTTCAGTGACAATTGCCAGAGCTATAATTTAATTTCATATATGAAGAATGGCTATTTCATATCTTGCCTTCTTCGTTCCTGGAGCTTCCAAGTTTACTTTAGAAATGCAAAGAAAACCAAATCACAAAACACTTCACAGGTGATGAAACAAAGGCACAAAGCTTGTCCTGCTTTATATCCCATTTACCCCACAGCACTGTTTACACCTCAAACAAGTACTCCTAACCTGGCTGTTCTGATTTAAAGCCCTTTTGCACTGAACTTCTTTGTTATGGCACAGACAAGGCGCAAAGCAGAGGAGAATGCAGGTTTTTTTATCTCCAAATTCCACAGACCTTGGAGAAGAAAATTAGTACTCTGGCTTACAAAATATGGTTCAAGAGCATCCTTCCCTTCTTCTGGGAGATCCAGCTGTCTAAAAGCCCATGCAGTCTTATCCGAGGATCAGGCAAGTGGCAATTTCAGCTGATGTAACCTGGCAGCTAATATAAATAAATAAGAAAGAACAAACTCTTCTCCCAGTTTGAAAGTCCTCTTCAAAGTCCCACATAAGCTCGGGATATGTAGTGCAAGTGCAAATCAGAGACTTAATGTGATTTCCCAGTCCTCTCTGTAGATATGTAAGTGCAAATGAGTAAAGGAGAAGCTTAAGCTACTGAAAAATTCAAAGAGTCCCTGAGCATTTAGACATTTCCCTTTTGGGGGAAGGGAAAGAAGTCCTTTCAGAGCTGCTGAGAGCTGCAGTGAGAAATAAGGGTTCGGTCCTTTCTGCTCATGTATGAAAGGTAACCAGGCAGAAAATCAGCGGAGTAAGCCTGTTGCTGAGAGGTGTTACTTTCTGTTTGTTACATGTAGACAGATGGTAAAGATGAGGTGTATGCTGTGGATTGATTAAAATGTATCTTTGAAGAAGAGAAGAGATTTCGTTCTCTCTTTTCCCCTATCTCCCCAATATCTGTGCCTGTAATTCAGAGGGGTGTGAGTGATTTAGGGATGCAGTGTCACAGCTGATCTGTTTCAAGAGAGGCTCAAACCCATCTTTTAGAATCAGAGAAGCTGCTGTGCTCTGTGCACGTATGTGTATGCATATGTGCAGTGTGAAATCCAAATTTAAATCCAAGTTCACTTCATCCCATCTGTGGTTTTAACTTCTTTGGATGCTCTTCAAACCCTACAAAAATGAAAGTCTTGAGCAAAGTTTCAAGTAGCAGAGGGGTTTGGCCCTGCCCCAGTCTGCAAGGCAGCCCCATTCTGTTCAAATGGTCCCCAGAGTTTCAGCCCCATGGGTCGTCATCACCCTTGGGATGGAGCACTGCAATATTGCCAACACCTTCAGCTATCTGGTCTGCTTTTTCAGCTAGCTAATGCCTGTGCAGAGGAAGAGTATGTGCACATCATGCTGTTTCAAAGTGTGCTACATCCCCTGCCAGAGCTCCTGCTGCTCTGTGCTCCCCAAGGGATCTCTCTGAATCACTCTTCCCACCCAAATAAGCATGAGCCTCTACTTGTGAGAAAAGCAGAGCAATGATTATTTACACAGGGATCTCCATTTCAACAAGAGCGATCCATTTTTATCCTTCTTCATAGGTAGCTGCAAACAGGAATGTTATCAAATAGTGCACCAAAACACCCACAGTGTGCCAGCACACATGATCTTTCTTGGGAAGAGCTTCACCTGAGTCCAGTGATGTAGCTGCACAACTAGTCATAGGGTGCCAAGCAGTGTCCCTTCTGCAAGGGCTCTTTTGCAGATGGAGACCTCTTATGGAAGGCTTTTCCTTCCCAGCTTCTGAGCAGTGTGTTCATTAGGAACAGGAGTTAGTGGCCATCATCCTATTTTGAGATCCCCCATTGTGTATAGGGGAAACTGATGCTGGGAGTCACAGGGTGGGAAAGAGCCCCCAGAGTTATATTTCTGCTCTGTGGGGAGAAATAAAAGGGAGGATTGAAGAGGAGGAATAAAGGGCGGAATAAGGAGCAGTGTAGGAGTTCCTCAGCCCAGCTTTGGCAGGGCTTCACGTGTATGTGCTGTGTGGCTGTGGCTGCATGTGCCTGCAAGGATTCACTATTTGGCAGGCATGATTTAGCTCCCTTCCTCTGAAAATCTGACTCCAATTTTCGAGCAAAAAATAGACAATTTCTTTTTTCCTTTGGGTGTTGCATTTCATACGATGTTGCTACCAATGCCAGATGACAACATTCCCCCCTGCCACTGTGCAATGAAATGAAGCGTAAAATGTGGAGACAAAAGAAAAGATTGGCATTTGTTAATGATCCCCCTTTGGTTCCAGGCTGGGCTGGTTTTCTTTCTCCACTGCTTTGCTTGTATCTAGGTACAGAGAGGCTGCATTAGGCAGCCCGAGTGCCTGGGTTGCTGTAATTTCACGAGTCAACGTTGCAGAGATGCCATTAGCATTCATGGTTATCAAAGATGGAAAAGAAATTGTCTTATTCTTGTCATACGAGTAGATCTATTTCCCAACTCTTTTGAAGGCAGATATGAGACAATCACTTGTAAGGCTGGAATTTTAAGTTTTACTACCACTCTGCTGTATTTTGTTCTGTTGCTGCAGACAACCTGTCCCAAGAAAATCAAAAGAGTTGTAAGATGAAATACAAACTCTCCATTGCTGCTGAATTGGCCTCATATCTAAGTGTCAGCGGGGATGTTGCATCGCTGATAAATTCAGCATTTAACATATTCAGGGGTGGTTGCCCTGGGGAGGTGGGGGAGAGAACAGGTTATTTCACCTGATGCCATCAGGTGATGATTTATGGCCTACTATCTTTTCTCTGACATTTATCTAGAGTTTTAATTCTTCTTAACCTCACAAAATGCTTATCAGTTTCTCGTGCTCTTCTGTGGGTGCACTAGAATTTTAAATAAGAGCACAATTATATGGAAAGCTGATTTATAGCCAGCAGGATGTTCACAATAATCCAATACACTGGGGGGGCTGTGCAGTATTGGTCTTCAGATGTTTCTGTGGGAGATGACTTAAAGCCAAGCTTCTTTATAAAGGTGCAGGTTTTTCATAGAAACCTCCCTTCGATTATAAGGGTGAGTTTGTGCCAGGCTTTAAGTTGAAATAATTAGTTCTGATGCAAACCAGAAGTTTAAGATTGAAAAAAGTATCTGCCTTGACTGTTACTTAACTTCGTTAATGACTGAGCTCGGTTGGGTGTGACAATTTCCACTTGTTCATTACCATTAAAAAACATTAGAAAAAAACTAAACTAAGACCACAACCCTCTTCAATTTAGAAACAATTCCAGGCTGCAGACAGAAAAGGAGTGAGGAATTAATCCATGCAAAGATGCAGATGGTTTCACAAGTAACGTACTTTCTACCTCAAAACTGAGAAACTGCCAAGAAATAAATTGGCTGATGCAAACTGAGTTAACTCATCTATATAAAGGCACTAAACTCACATGCACAGATATTAGAATTCACACATTTTCTAGATTTATTCCTAAAATGTTGGCACAGCCAATAAAGGAAGGAAAATACTGCACATCATTCAGTGTAAATCACACCTAGGGCACAAACTGCTGGGTTTTTCATTATAATAACCCAAACAAAAGGTAGGGCATCATCTTTTATTTTCCAGCCTTTGAAGTGCAGGTCAGGAGATTAGTGTGCATGAAAAGAGTGTCCCTTGTCCTTACAGAGATGCAGCATATAAATTGTGTTGTACCATATATTTGTAGAAGAGGGAAAGTAAGGTGGGGAAAAAAATCTTCTGTCTGGATATAGACCTTTCCAATAGGGATGCCTGGGTGAGAAACAGTCAGTCTTGAATCCCTGCCTAATAGAAGGAGATGAGCAGGAACCTCCAGGGTGTGATTAATCTCTTTCTCAGGTGGATGTCTAAAATAGATGAGATGAAGCATACCTTGGCAGGGGCAATTTCTCTCCCATTTCCAAAGGGCTTTTGATGTGTGACCACAGAGTCATTCATCCATTCACCCAGTGCATCCTTCAGCTACAATACAGGGTGACGACCTGTTAAGCCAGATGTCAGAAGTATTCATGAATGTAGTCATGAGAACCATGGCTACAGAATGGACTTATGAGGACCAGCTCAGATGTGGAAGTCTGAACAGCCGAGGACTAAGAGCAAGATAGATTGCATCTATGTGCTTGTGGAGAAAAATCTTGGTGTGAAATGAAGCAGCAATCTTCAATCACATTTCTGGTAGGTGAAGATCCAGTGAATCATGATGGAGACAGAGGTGAATTTGGCTTCCTTTTCAAAAAGTATTTATGAGTTTTCCTTGAATTAGTTTAAAAAAATGAAAAAAGGAAAAGGAACTGATGACGGTACCTGACCTTGTTCTGTTCCCTGGTGCTGCTGGAATAGAAAAGCATTTATGTTCTCTCCATGCTGAGAGTACATTCAAGACTTTCAATTGCCAACGTCCCCTAGGACTTAGGAATTAGGAGAATATCCATCTAAAGATGCCAAAAAAAGTGTGATGGGGAGAGAATCTTAAATCTTTTTCTTTCAAGTGCAACTAAAGAATTAAAAAGAGAGTGAGGTAAAAAATGGGCCATAGCCATTTCATGGAGTGCCTCGTGATTTCAACTGAGTTTAAAAACACTGAATAAAGTGCTTGCAATGATGAGATCAGAAACAGGGTTAAAGCATCATATCACATAGAATCTAATCAGTCAAATGGCCAGACTTACGGTATTTTGATTAATCATCTCACTGCTGGGTACTTCTTACTCTGCCTAATGCAGATGCTGATCAACAGCCCCTGATACCCAACTGCAGCTCCCAAGGCTCCCTTGGGGTCCTCAAAAATCCAGGTATTTTGACAAAGAAAAGCAGCATCAATATCTGCTGAATTTCATTCAAGAACAAAGTCATTGGCCTGTAAACTTGGATGGATGTTGAGACTGGGAATCCACAGATCAGAAGTTTCTTTCTTGATTTCCAGGCCTTTTGTAGACATCAAACCTGCCTCTGTACATCTCTGGCAACCTCTGTTTTTCTGAACCATGTTTGTAAATTATCTTGTCTGTCAGTGTCCTCTACGAGACAAAATCACCTTGACCTTGTGGTACCAAATGCTCTAGCAGGAGAATGCCATATGTAAAGTCTGTTAGTACCACTTCATGATGGGGCTGCTCCCACTACACATCTAGAGGTCAAGGCAGGTGTTTCCTACCCATGAATGTAAACATACAAAAAAGATTGCATATGTCAAAATCAATCATCTTGAGCAAATCCTCACATATTCCAATAAGAATATTGTGATATGCAAGTCCACCACATAACCAAAACTCTGGCCTTTTCTGACACAAGACAGGAATGAGGTAGGCCTGTGACAGGACATATGCACAGTCTTTGTTCACCTGGTCCAATGTCCACAAGCACTTCTGTGTGCCTGGATGGATGTACACTCACCATATGTTGAGCTCTTAACAACATATGCTAACAGATACTTTGGAGGAATGGATGAATCTACAGTCACACAGCTGAAGAGTCTCAAAAGAGCCCTCAAGAAACAGAATGATGAAGTCCAAGCTGGAGGCTTCCTATCTAATTACCCTGGCTTGCAGCTCAATCCTGGTATATATGAAAGCTGTTTAGAAAGATGGCAGCTGGTTTGGGCTCTGGGCAGATGGTTTGGCCTTCTGACAGCTTTGTGGTGGTACTACTGGAGGCTGCAATGCTTCTTGAGTGAAAACTCAAAAGGCTGAAGTCTTGGAATGAAGTAAGGAGGTATTTCAGAAATTACTTTGGTGACAGAGTCAGATATTGATTGCTACTTCATATACTATGGGAAAGATCTGCATCAGTAGTTGGGGTCAAGACATAAATCCAAGAACTAGCTACCCTACAGACCTGCAAATATGTCTTGTGTCTTTTCCTTCCTTCCTCTTCTGTACTTAAAACTAGAACAATGGATGATACTGTTAGAGGCTTGGCTTTACTCTTTTTCCTGAGACTTGACAAATTGCTTTACACAGGCTATGGAAACTGCAATACCTCACTCCTGAAACAGGCTGCAAAATTTCCTGGATTAAAAGCCAGAACCAGCTAGTTCATCATCTAACCTGACCTTTGCTGTATCCATCCCAAGCTAATGCATTTCATCCAGTTTCCATCGCACAGTCCCAGTGTCTTGGCTTAGAGTTATAAGCAGTTATTTCTTGTCTGGAGGTGAATGACTGCTGAGTGAAGCTGCGTATGGTCAAGATTTTCTGTTTTCTGAGTAACTGTGTGATCCTGATGTATTTTGCTCCACTCCAAAATGGAATGAAAGCATGTGCTTGTTAAAATAATACCCATGAAACTCCTTAAAAAACCCCATGCTTCAAGCAAAATATTTAATACAAAGAAAAATGAAAGGATTTGTTTTGATAACAAAATGTAAAACATTCAATGTTTTTAAACTTTTTTCACTTGCTTAGTATATAATACCGAATTTTAATATGGAAACAAAATGCCATTGAAGGTCAAAATGTTCTGTTCCTTTTTTTGAAGTGAGGTCTCACTGAAATCAAGGTGAAACATTTTCTATGTAGCAGAGAACACAGAAATCTTTTAACTCTAGGCGCATAATATAATTAGCTGGCCTCCCCCTGAACTTTTTTTAGTTCTTGGAATAGAGATGAGTCAGAGATCAGAATAACCTGCTTTACTATGCAATATAGGCAAAGCTGCAGTGGAAATTATATAGATAAGTTGGCCCAAACTTGGGTGCTGTGATTACTCCCCTTAATGGTATTTTTGGATAGTAACCCAATCACTAGAAAATTCCTCATCAGCTGAGCTCTCACATGAGAAGTTCTCAGAAGTGCAGGAGCCTGTGGACATTTGGCATAAAAATTATGTAGGTGGCAAATCTCCACAAGGCTTTATTGTGTGATGTCTTCTCTTTCTTGGTTAATGAGATTTTCTCATAGGTCAAAGGGAAGGATCATTTGGTGGTTAACAAGGGTGGGGATCCAAGTACATACAACATATGGTCTGTGACTTAGTCCCCATTCTCTTCTCAGCCTATTGACTCAGCCAAAATGGTGAGAGACTGCCTCTCGCAGGGGATCATGAGAGTTAGGGTCTCTGTTCAAGAGAAGTCCTAGTGACAGACCCATACCTTCCTTGATAAACTGCAGATTGTTAACAAGAAGTGTAATATGATGAGACTGCATTACCCAAATCGCATTAATGAAAATGCAGCATGTTATGTGACATTAGGGGACTGCAAATGCTTCCAAGAAGGATGTGCGTTGTAAGAATTTACATGTGACTAGAAAAATGGGGCCATACAAAGTAAATCACAACAATATTAGCAGCCAGACAAGAAAAGCCACCATTAGTCAGGTTTTTCTTTGCAGATCATCATCCTGAGGGTTGTTCCAAGTTATTCTTTAGAGGGGTGCATCTCACACCAGGAAATCACTCTGAAAGGGTACCTAGGGAAGTAAGTGTTCTGCTGCTTTTTTCTTGTTGGAATATTGGCATTTATGCAAATTGAATGATTTATTTCCCATAAATCTGCATTTAATATTCCAGCTGCCTCTTAATTCAGTTCTGAATGCAAAGGAAGTCAGTCCTGAATAGTATCTGAAGATGCCTGGTGTAGACCATGTGTCCTATGACATCACAAACCATTGTAAGCACTGTAATGGTTTTCAAAGAATCAAATATAGTACTGTGACTGGCTACCAGTGTTGGTCATTCCATAAGGTCAGTGTTTTGCTGAGATCCACCAGAAATGAGCAGCAAAAGGATGTTTTCATTACATGGGTCTGTGTTCCAGAGAACATCTGTGGCTATGTTTAAGTTGAAATATTTTATTTTCAATCTATGAACAAAACCAACAAATGCTCTTGGAGAATTCCCTTTTCACACAGCTGTCTCTGGTGCTGCTTCTGCTGCTGTTTGATTTGGAGTCTCATCCAGAGCTCAGCTGTAGACTGCAAATCAGAAGCAAAGCAAATCAGAAGCAAAGCACCATGAACACTGATCCAGGCAAATTTGGGTAAAGGAGTCATGACCTACTCCCTGGTGTCCTGTGTGTGTTTTCTGATCAGTTATTAGCTGGGCACAGTGTTTCCCCCTGTGTAGTAATGCATCTCTGTGGCCAGGGTAATGATGGGTGAGATTAGACCTGCTGTCCTGCCAGCCCCAGCTGTTCTCCTTGCCACAGGGAAACCCAGGCACAAAGTGGCATTTTGAGGTTGGTGTTCAAGGGGAGGTGGATGAACTCCTGCCTCTGCAGGAGCTGTATGAGAGTATAGGCTATGTGGTTGAAGGTTACATTGGTAAATGGGGTGGTTAGAAGGGGGCCTTGAATTCTGAGTACATGCTTGACAACTGTATTCTATGGGGCTCTTTGTTTACAGCCCAGTCCTCTAAATATCTTGGTCCAGACACCACCAAAGGAAGAGCTGGATGAACAGCACTGTGCAATTTGTTGGTGCAGTTTGCTTTTTCCTCCCAATGAAACCTAATTCCTTTTGTTGTGATATAGTGTCATTCTGCTGGACATATCCATACAGATGATTTCCAGCTTGCCAGTATGAGACAAGGAATTCCTGGCTGAAGTAAGTGTAAATTAAATTGTTCTAAGTGAAAGAAATCCATCCTTTCACAGACGTTCAGCACAGGACCTATTCACCTCTTTCTATTTATGGTAGCTGGTGGGTTTTTTTTAAAGCTTGTGATATATAGGTCAAAGAATAATTTATGAGAGTGAGAATGTAATTTTCCCATGTAGAAATGCAAAGCAGCAGTGCAGAATTTTAACATCTTAGAAATACTGATTCAAAAGCTCACATTTCTGAATTTTAATATGAGGACCTTGTCCACTGGATGAAGCAAGGCCTCAGGTGGTGCATAGTGATGTATGAACCATTTATTGATCTTCTGTAATGGGATGAATTCTGCCTATCAGAATTAGTGCGGAGCAGTCCAAGTTTTCACTCAGTGTCTCATCTGTGCACCTAATTTTAATTTCATTATTACAAGCAGTTTGGAGTCTGACTTGGTTTGGTATTAACAACAAGTATTTGTACACTAGTCTTCCTAATTAAACTGAAATGTCAACTTTATGCCTGTATGTGATTTCATTTTCTAATTTAAAGTTCTGTTCTGCAGGAAATGCTTTAATTTAAATAACTCTCTTTGGGGAATTTATTTCTTTTGTGACTTTCAAGTAAATTATTGTGTTTGAAGTAAACAAGCCATGGAATAGAACTGTATTGCCTCAAATATATGTAATGGAACTTGGAGTGTTGCAGAGGTGCAAACAAGGGATGTCTCATGACTTAACTAAAGGGCAGCCCTCCAGATGGGCTACTGCAGACTCCATAGCTCCGCTGGCTATGATGCTGGGGATTTTAGGACTTGCTTTGATACTGAATCCATAGATTTCTCTTTTTGTGGACAATTTTAAAATATTGGAACTTTGGTCTGTATTTGGATGGAATTTCAATGTCTCCACATGCCCTGATGAAATACAATGACCTTTCAACACAGAGCTCTGATAAACACACACTTAACTGCTTTCCTCAATCAGGACTACACAGGGAGATGCTGAGAGAGCTGGGACTGCTCAGCCTGGAGAAGAGAAGGTGAGGATGAATTTTATCAATGTCTATGAATATTTGATGAAGGAGATTAAATGATGGAGCTGGACTTCTCTCAGTGATTCCACTGAGAGGACAGCAGGTGATGGACATTCACTCAAATACAGGGAATTTCGTTTAAATGTTGGAAAAGTTTTTCCACTGGTGGTCAAACACTGGCACAGGGTGCCCAGAGAGGTTATCTCCTCCATTTGAGATATTAAAACCCCAGCTGGACACAGCCTTGAGCAGCCTACTTTCACTGACTCTTCTTTGAGAAAGTGAATGAACTAGGTGATCTCTAGAAGTACCTTTCTACCTGCACCATTATGTGATGCTTTGAAGCTGACGGAGCTTAGTCCTTCCTCACCCATTCCCAGTTTGGGAGGCTGCACGAAGGGAACTTTTGATCTGGAAGCTGATGTTCAGCCTTCATAGCCATTCCAGCATGATGCTGAGGATGTGAGGCGGTTGCTTGCATGATGCTTTTTATAGTGGATCTAAGATCTAAGCATTAGATCTTTTTTTTTTTTTCACTGGGGGATGTACTGCAGTTCCCAGCGGTCCTGCATGAAAACAGAACAAATAATAGTTGAAATACTGGCCCCAGACAGGTCAATGGCAACATTCCCGGCAACTTTAGTGGAGCCAAGAATTCACCAAAGACAAGGTATTTGTAACAGCAGTACATTTATGTTATATCTGAAGCTTGTTTACAGCCTTCTGTTGTTCTTTGATAAACAATCTTTACAGAGCATCTGAGTGTCTGCCTTGAAGCAGAGCCATTTGCAAGTGGTGACTGAGGACAGTATTTAAAAATAAACCAGTATCATTCACAGTGGGACTATATTTACAGTGAGAAGAAATGCACCAGACATTCCAAAAATTACAGACTTTTCCATCTTTGCATAACTGAAACACATAAGCAGCTTGGGAAGTCTGAAAGCCCCAACATAATCCTGACAGTTGAATAGTAACATGGCATCATAATAACAAACATATTTAAAATAATAGTAATGAAAGTTTATTCTTTTCTCTAATTTCGTAATCATCAGTATTGTGCCAAGTTCTGAGCTGTTTCTGAGAAAAATGCTATAGGAAGTATTAATACATTCTCACTGGTGAGATTAGCTGTGTTTTTCAAACTGAAGGTTTAGAGATACAGGATTTGCATATATACTGTAATTTCAGGTGCAGTGATAATGCACACGTGCATTCAACACCAGAAGTTCAATGAAGTGTAAATGCATGTCTTAATTGGAAGCATCCTTTGGATTTCAGGGTCTTCAGGTCCTAAAAGTGAGATGCTCAATGCATGTCAAGAGCTGAAAATCTAATCAGCTTCAAGTCCTCCTGGAAACATGTAACGTAAGCATAACCCAAGCGTACCCTACACAGACAATTTAGTGCCAAGCATTTACTAGACAATGATACAGAAAGGTTTCTTATCTGAAAAGGCACAAAATTTACTTTGTTTTAACTTTCAATTTTGTGACGGTTCATTATGAAAAATTCATTGGGAAATATTTAGGAATAATAGGCATTAGAATAAATAAATATAAAATATAAGTTTAAAAACTACATTCCACCTTGAGCTGTGTGAAAGGTGAAGTTCAGAAGCAGCAGAAATTTTGCCACAAAGTTTGTTTCTTGCTGCAACCCGATGAATCACCTGCCGTGCTGCAGAGTATCCATGCTGTATGGTGAAATGCTGCTCTTCATAACCCCATCTGCCCTGACACCTCCTCTACCCTGAGCAGCACAGGCAAGCCATTTCATCTCCCTCCTACCCTTCTATGTCATTACAGGAGCAGAAAGAGGCTGAATCACAAGCAAAATCAGGCCCTTTTTGTTCCACTTCCAGACATGTAATATTTGGACAGTTTTTAATTAACTTAGTTGTTTTGAACCATGTTCAGAGAATGAATTCTGTATTAGAAAATGTTTAGTATTTCCCTTTTAGCCTGCCACATCTCCTTGAGATGTGTTTCCTAACACTCTCTTTGTTGTTGGGAGTGGTGGGGAGATATAATCTGTTTGATTGATATTTTCTTGAGCGAGATATTGAACATCCATAACAATTCTTCGCAGTTATTAAATTTAGCTATTTCCAAAGAACAAAGCAGCAGATTAAGCTCCTAGTTAATTTGTCTTCTCTTTAATGGCTTCTAAGATGTTTTTTCATTCCAAGTTTAAGAAAAACCAGCACAACCCGCCTGTGTTCTCTAAGTAATATCGGTAATGTTGTTCCTTACAACAGTGACAATGCCAGTAGTTGTTCTTTGGCTGTGTTCCCAGCAAGTATAATTTAACAGGTGAGAAATAAAGTATGTGAGTGAGATAGCAGCGCGAAACTCTAAATTTAGATGATATTGAGGGCTTTTTTGTAAATTGTAATGATTCTTTCTGTTTTTCCTCAGAAGGCATGGAGAGACTTAGTGTCATCTTTATTAAAAATGGAAGAAGGTTCTGGATTGTGACTGAAAAAAAGAGTTCTGGCTTTTACATGTTGTTATAAATCAAAGAACACTTTTTTTTGCTTTGTTTGTTTCACAGCCTTCGTATGAAAGATAACTCTTTTGGAGCTAGTGTTAAGAAGAGCCAGGGTGTTACTGTAAATGATGCTCTAGATTGTACTTGATTAAATTCCCATTTTAGCTGGCTGAAGTGTGTTTTCTGCTCTGCAAGAAGTCTGGTGACGGGCAGTGAAGCCACTTAGCTTTCTGCCTTGACTCTTGGCTTGGGTGCATCCAAGAACATTAAGTCTGCCCAGTGATTTATGGAAAACCTTGGTACCTAAATGCCAAGGTTTTTTATTATTATTGTGTTTTTTCCCTCTCTTTTTCTCTCTGTGTTTTGATGAAGTTTCTGGCTGTGTGCTGGGATTCTGTGTTACCTTGATTTTCTCTAGACCTGGTAATAGCATTTTGGAATAAAGAAACATCAGGTGGGATTTTGGTCTGCGAAAAAGCAGAGGGTCTGTCCTTGTGTTCTGATAAATGGGCAGCAGATGTCTGCCCGGTAGGTTTCTACAAAGGAGCACACTGAGGTTATGGGAACAGTAGGAAAGCTTGTCTGGATGGCTCTTACACGAAGTGACCCGGCAAGTTCAGATCATTTTCCATGAAGATGAAAAGTTCTTTCTACATGAAAAAGCACATTTTGAGGAACAGCAGAAGGCTCGATTGTATCTAACTGGTATGGGAAAAGGTAGGTGTAGACTTGCTGAATTTGAGATTCTGATTCTGCATTCCTAAAAATGCAACAAGTATGCTTATCATCAGGGCAAAATTTTATGTTAATTCACAAGGACTTACAGTCCTACATCTTGTAGATACTTTTGGAAGCCTTATCCATTGTATCTATGACCAAGAGTAATTATGTAGCAACTGTAATTATCATATTTTGCTGTAATATTAATACAGTCTATTCCTAAAAAGATAATGATCAATGTTTTCCAAGACTGCAAGAATCAATCTGATCTTATATATAAAATGCTAATTGTCATTGCTTTAGAGAGGAAGTAAAATCTCCAATATTTTACATCACTGTCCCAATTTTGCTACAGTGAAAGACAGAATGCAGCTCTTTGTGAAGTGTATTTGTTCAATTCCAAAGGCCTTTAGTTGCATAACTAAGAAATGGAAAGAGTCTCTAAAGGATGTCTCCCTAAACTTCTTTTAATGTTTCTGCATTTTGTTAATTTATTTGGAAGTGAGTTTTTAAAGCCAAATGTTATTACACTGTAATGTGCAATATTGAGATTCTTTGCTTAAAGATATGCTATTGCTTTGAGGCTATTAAAAAAATATTAAGCGTCTCAACCTTGGAATTTGAATTCAAATATGTAATGATCCATGTATTCTCTGCTCTGAGTAGCCTGTCAATAGATATGGGTTTCAATATTATATTTTAATAACTCCCTTTCTTACCTTTTGTTAGTGTTTGTCATTTTGATGGTCTCCACAGTTATCTTAAAACCTAAGCACCTTCTACAAATGCTATATTATGAATATAATAATAAAACTAAAGCAACAGTAACTCATAAAAATAATATTCATGTTTTCTTTCCATTTTAATGAGCTAAAGTTTCATATTCTTTCACCACTATCTCTTTACTTCAGGAGTGATCCCACTGGTTTCAGTAAGAATGCTTGGAGAACAGAATACTATTCAGTGTCAATAAAATGGCAGAATATAGCCTCAGAATGCAGTTATTTTCCAGTAATAAGTATTCCCATTGTAAGTCTCTTTAAAAACAGGGAGAGAGAAAAAGGTATAAGGAAATAAACTTCTGTTCATATGCATGGAGAAGCTAATGGTAGCTAAGAAGTTGATCACTAGAAAACGTTTTCAGTACTAGCCATCTTTCACATTAAAAAGGAAGAAACAGCTGTTGCAGTTTCACCCTCTTAACTCTTCTTTTGATGACTTCTGCCCATTCAATTTAGAATATCAGTTACTATATATTGTCCAACCCATCACAGTTACTGAAATTAAATATAAGTAGAATTATGTGACTTAACATTTCAAAATCCTTCATCTGTGCTTATGGTTCATTAGTGTTCTTTGTACACAATGACTGGTTATATGGCTCAATGTCCAGCTGCAGGTCAGTAACAAGTGGTGTCCCTCACGGTGTTGGGACCGGTTTTGTTCAACATCTTTGTCGCTGCCATGGACAGTGGGATTGAGTGCGCCCTCAGCAAGTTTGCCGATGACACCAAGCTGTGTGGTTTGGTGGATACGCTGGAGGGAAGGAATGCCATCCAGAGGGACTTTGACACGCGTGTGAGTTGGGCTGATGCCAACTTCATGAAGTTTAACCATGCCAAGTGCAAGGTCCTCCACCTGGGTTGGAGCAATCCCAGGCACAGCTACAAGTTGAGCAAAGAGGAGATTCAGAGCAGCCCTGTGGAGAAGGACTTGGGGGTGGTATCTGAAGGGGGCCTATAGGGATGCTGGGGAGGGACACTTCATTAGGGACTGTAGTGACAGGACAAAGGGTAATGGGTTAAAACTTAAACAGGGGAGGTTTAGATTGGATATAAGGAAGAAATTCTTTCCTGTTAGGGTAGTGAGGCACTGGAATGGGTTGCCCAAGGAAGTTGTGAATGCTCCATCCCTAGCAGTGTTCAAGGCCAGGCTGGACGAAGCCTTGGGTGTCATGGTTTAGTGTGAGGTGTCCCTGCTTATGGCAGGGGGGTTGGAACTGGATGATCTTAAGGTCCTTTCCAACCCTAACTATTCTAAGATTTTATATGTCAGGCTGAGAAGAAGGCTAGATCAAAGCTAAACCAACCTGTGGATATCTTGACAATGCTACTCTAATGCCTTCAACCCTCCAAATAATCAGTTTTGGATATTCTACACATTCATGAAAGCAACTTCAGCAGAGAAAAGCAAAGGATCTGAAACTTTGAAAAGATATGGATAAATACCACTCTGGATTTTGACCATGATGCTGAATATCAGGGCAATGAGTTGTACTCATGTCACATATTATTATTGTCTGTGGCTTAGAGAACTGTGCTTCTAGCAGTGTCATCAGTCTTTGTTTGGACTGCTGCAGCTTTCTGTAGGTGGCTATACTTTATTAACTGGCAGGACAATTGTCTGTTTCCTTGGAAGGGAGCAGAAGAAATCACTCTGCTTTTTGACACTTCACACTGCCAGAGTATAACCACCTCCTCTCTGCAGTAGCAATAAGGGTTGAAACCTGTTTTTTCTGAGAACTGGATGTGGGAATATAGTGAGCTGGTATATTGACTTTGCTGCTTATCTTGCAAAATGATCTTGTTTTGTTACAAACTACCAAGTCTTACATCCACGTACATCTGTCATTGTGTACCTAGGGTTTGCCCTTGATCATACAAGTTCCATGTAACCATAACATGCATAAAAAGCTCATCTATGACCTAAGGTCTGTTTCTGATCCACCAACAGGGTTCATCTGGCTTGTGGCCCGCTACTGACTTCCTTATGAAGGTCTCCCAGAGGCAGGCAGATCTGTAATTTGGTGTGTGTCTATCCAAAGCTTTTGGGAAAGAAAATGAGTTATTTTACCTACAGGAATAAGCTACTCACTCTACATACCTGCCATCACATGTCAGGAAATTAGGGTAAGGTATACACCATGGCACGGATTTTGATCACTGCTGGCCCTGCACCAGGTAGATGAGGTCTCCTGGATCTGTCATAATTCAAATAGTTAATGTCACAGCTCACTGCATATATGACCTGGGAAAATAAATATCCATAAAGCTTACCACAGAGAAAGTTAGGCTGTCAAAGGAAAGGTTCAACAGATCTTCACTTGAAATTACAAAATCAGTATGATAAATGGCTGCAAAATAATGCAGCATAAGACATAGGATGGTCTACCCATGAAATAAATATGCAATCTATTGACTGCAAGCAGGAGTGAGAAAAACAAATGTTTAATACACAGAAGAGTTAGAATTCCTCCTTAGAAATCACTGGTGAGTTGGAGGGCCTACAGAATTAAAATTAATGCTTTTCAGGAACTGAGTTTTAGAAAAGGTCCTGAGGCATTCTGATGGAATTTTCTGCATGAACGTATTCATTTAGAGCAGAACGCAAGATAAAGTTGTTAACTCCAGCTAGTTATTTGTGCAGAGGTTTGTTTTCCTGGTCTTGATATTGGAAGATGTCTGCTTATTTCTCATTCTTCACATCTCAGATTTGATGTTTTCCTTTCAGTTTATGACATGACAAATGTAAGTGGCCTTGGGGACCTGGGCTCCAGCTATCTGCCTTCTGCAGCTTTATGTATGAAATAGCTGAGCCTGCAGTGGTGCCTGTCCAGGCAATGAACAGTGTGGCAATGGCAATGGTAATAGTGTCCTAGCTCCTCAGCAGTGTGACCAAAGGCACTGCTGGTAGACTTCCTACCCCACTGGAAAGAAAAAATGGAGCTGACAGGAGCTTCTAGGCTTCAAAAGCACATAGGTTTCATGTTGTTAAGCTTGTTGTGAGGGAAGGGGTGGGCAAATTTGTGGGGAATATCTTTCAGCAGTCAGCTTTAAGGTATAACAAAACATTAAAAACATAGTTTTGTTGAAGCTGTCTAGTCTGCCTTTCAGGATGGTGACCTTGTTGTGATGTCAGGCTGAGGCAACATGAGCACTGGGGTATAAAACTAGTAAAATCACTGCTATAACCAGGGAAAGAGCTACTAAGGGACAGAGGACATAGAGCAGCTTCAGCCCACCTCTATTAAGAGGTGGATATTCTCTTGGTCATGGGCTGAAGAAGCAGCTGAAGGGCTGAACCTGGTCCTGCTGTGGCTGCTGCAGCAGTGGTGAAGCCTGTCTGTAGCAGCAAAGACTTTGTAAACATTTCAGTTGTACCATTTCTATCAGCTTCACATTTTTCTCCTGTAACAGTAAACAAGCCAAATATTCCTGTGTATAAAGGCAGATCACCTGCAGTGAGGAAGGCCTTCTGCACCATAAGTTACAATTAAAAGCAGTTTCTTTGCATCAAGAAGAATGTCTGAGCAGTGTATCTGTCATCTCTTGGGTAAATTTATAACGTTTTTTTTCACCATTAGAGATATAAAAGACACATTGAGTAAGCTGGTACTAAACAGGGTTATAAAACAGGCAGGAACCTAATCCAAGGGGCTGACAGCTATAACTCAAACCCAGATCTATCAGGGAGCTTGAGGGACAGACAAGTAGGCAGCAAATCTCAAGGACAACCCAAGCATCTATCACCTCTGGGTGCTTGTCTGGGTATATCAGCTGTTCCCTGTCCATATGTGCAAAATCTTCTGCCCAATCCCCTTCCGCCAGCATCTTTTGCCTCACTGTGGTTAGACAGGATCCCGCACAACGGACCCTGTGTTTTCTCCCTGCTTCATTCAGCTCCGTGGATTCCTCAAACCACTGGTGGGATTTTAGGTGCTGAATTGGTGTCATGCACAGAGCAGGGCACCAAGCTCAGGCTGGGAATGTTGAGTTCTCTTCCTCTCCCTGCAAGTGGTCATTCCACCCAGTGCTCCCATTCCATGATGCTTTTGTTTCTTCTTTTATATTTAGAACTCAGTACCTAAAAAATACTTCTGAAAACATAAGAGTAGGCTCATCCCAAAGTGGCCTTGGAACTGCCTGGGGCCTTCAGGAGCTATGGGGATACCAGAAACAACTATTTTTCCATCTGCATCTGAAAAACAAAGCACAAGCGACAAATACTTTTGCTAAGGTGACTGATCTTCATGCTTGACAAAAAGCTGACTGGTGAAGCAGAGCGCTTTCTTTTGGACAGCTACTATTTACTGCCAATGAGCAACATCGGCTGTCAGCTCTCTATCAAAAAGGAAAAAAAGAGAAGAGAAAAACCATTTCCAGCTTTACACTCTTTGCACTGTTCTGTGGAAAGGATGGAAGTTATAAATGGGATGCCGTGGTCAAGCATATAATTGGTACCCAGCAGGAGATTTCTCTTTGGTAATATAGGTTTTGGGGCATGAGCTGCTGGTACCCAGGTGCCACATTGTTTTGTGTACTCTGCTTCTTGTCCTGGAAAGCCCACAGGAAGCTGATGGCTGACTCCAGCCACAGGTGATTTTCCATAGGCCTTAGGAATAAAACATAAAACCATGGGAAATGAGGAATGTCACTGAGTAGCTCGGTTTCTTTCACTGGAATTAATCATCAACTGGTGTACTCAGCTTCAGTTTGGCCACTGTCCATAGACTTTGAAGGTGCTTATCAGGTTGCACTTTTCATACTTTCATATGCTTTATCTGACCTCTTCCACTACTGCAGCTGCTTTACCTCAAAATAACAGATAGGAAAGCACAGTTTCAGCATTTGGGTTTTTTTAAGTCCTCCCTTCTCAATTAAAATGATAACCCATGGCAGATTTATTATTAATTTGTGAGAAGAATGCCTAAGAACTACACTTATTTTAGATACTCATACAAAACCTTTGTCGTTTATTTCATCCAGGCACCTTACAGACATCATTCTATGTCATGTCCACCCCTTTTAGTTTTTTCAACCTTCATGGGATGATTAAGCCAGGTTTGGAAAGCTATCACAAGGAATTCAAGTAGAAGATGTGAAGAGCTCTGAAGACTTACACTGCAGCATCAATCAAAGTCACTGAACAGCTGATTTTCTTTCTAAAAGATTTGGCCCATTGTGATTTATCTGAGGATTATTATAGGGTGTTTGATTGTGTGTATCTGGCTTAGTTTGGGGTTTTTTTCCTATAGTGACTATGGGTAAGTGGAATGCAATTCGGCATTGTAGAAACACTTGGATAATACCATAGTCAGTAACAATGATGTATCTGAATACTTTACAGGTTGTTCTTCCAGTGTGTGTTTACTGACATTGCTCATTTAAGATTGCTATGAAGCTGAAAACGTTTTAAAGATTATTAACTAGCAAAATATTCAGAGCAGAAAATGTATTCTCTTCATCAGGACAAGGAAGGAAAACTTGGGAATCCAGAGAGTTGGTTTTGGCTGAATGTTATAAATATACAAACACTAAGACTTGGAAATAGAAGGAATCGAAAAAGGAAGTGATCCTGATGGCTCTGCCTCTGAAGAAATCTTCCCTTAAATTTGCTACTCTCTCTAAACTGCAGGGTCAGTGTAAGAAAGTGGTGACAAGTAGTGAATTGGGTTGGTGATAATAACTATTAATAAATCTGATAGCTGCGATAATATCTAACTGCCCTTGGTATGTGTTTAATGGACTCTTATTGTACGAATACAGTGGAAAAAATGTGTCTTGTACAAGAAATATCAAGACTATACATATAGTGTCAGTCCCCAAGCATAGCTCTGAAGTACATGTTAGTGTGGGGAAAAAAAGCTTAAAGAACTTTAGGATGTTGGGTTGTTTTTTTATCCTTTCAGTATTTAAGATGGGAAATTCACAGGTGAATCATAAGGGAAAGTTACACAGTGTGGGTTAAAAAGCAAACCCCACAATTTACAAAGATAAGTTATGCCACAAAGTCCTTATGGGTCAGTGCCAACATCACATGAACTCCTCTGAAGGTAGTTGCAAATTCCGTTTTCATTTCTTCACTCAAAATATTTGTGGGGTTTTGCAGCTAAAACCTGTTTGCTATCTCAAGATACATTGTTGTACTTCCCGGAAGGTGCTCTCTGTTTACTGGGAGCAAAGGGGGGAATGAGTGCTCAGTGTGATGGGCAACATATGGGATCGAGTGAGACATCCAATGAATGTGGATGCAGTCAAAGCTGTTCATTTGCTCAGAGCGAATATTAATGATGTTTCTAAGGTTCATGAATAAGCTCACTCAGAACATGAAGTTCTCGGGGAAAAAAACAACCTCTCCTGTTAAAGAAATATGCCCATGTTACTGTTGAATCAGAACCCTGCAATAGCAGAAACAGTTGCTGATATATAAAAATATATATAATCTTGTGCATATCTTTTGGTACAGTCAGTTCAAAATCCTTAAGATATCAATGCAGAAATATCCTAGCTCTGTATGCTGACAGTATGTGGTCCAAGCCCACAGGATCAGGGCATCAGCCAGCTTGTATCTCTGGCTTTGTCAAGACTTGTGGACTTACCTGGATTCAGATCAAGGTTTTCCTGGCAATGCTGTATGCCAGCATTTTCTTTCTGTGGATGGAAAGGAAATGAGACATGCTCCGCAGTATCGTGCCAATATTCAGTCCAACAGCAAAGCTGGAATGTGCTTACCTTCCACATCTAACCTCTGCTTTCTCTCCTGACCACTTTGCCATTTTGGCTACAAAGTTCTCCCATAAAAGCACCCTTGATGTGCTCAGCCCTTCTCTCCTTTTTGGATGTGGATATGATGTATGAACTCTTTCTTCCAGTCATCAGCAAGGGGCTCTCTCACACAAATGTGTCTGTGTGTTTATAGCCTGTGGGAAAATAGACTGGAATTTTGATTTTGGTGTGGAAACAATGGCAATCTGGAGCTGGTGAAGCTTTTGGTATCACAGAGCTTTGCTCAAAGGTTGGAGCAGTCAGATATTATTGTAACACTAACAGGTACCTAGAGACTGCTGTAATGGTTCTAACAATTATTGGTATTATATGTAGCAAACATTACTAACTATCTTCATCAAATAAATAAAGTCCTTTAAAGAAATGAAATTGAGAAAAGTCTTTCCATACATTTTGATATTGCGGTAAGTGCCATCAAAACCAGTGATCACTGCCTTCATTGTGAACACCCCAGTGCAAAGAGAGCTCTGGGGAAGCCACAGGAGCGCAACTCCACACCAGCACCCTTTCCAGTTGTTCTAAACTGGGGTTAGAGAGATTAAGATCCCACAAGGCTTCCTGAAAGTGAGCTTTGAGGATGATTATGAGTGATGCTTCATTTTTATGCCTACAGTGGACAAGGTTTCTAAACATTCTAAAATTCAATGCATAATTGTGTCAGGAATGGGGGGTTTAGGTGGTTTTTATCCTTACCTGATCATACTGGTGCAACACAACCCCACTGGCTTTGCTTATGCTTTAGTTCCCATCTGCAGTTGCACCCATGAGGCTCTGCAGGCAGTGTGCCACATGTGGATTTCTTTTCTTGTCAAACACCAGAAGGAAGGAAGAGTAGTAGAGACATAACAGCTTGCTGTGATTTCGTGAAATTATGATAATCTGTAAATGCTGGCTTTGGGGTTGTCTGTTGCCCACTCGTCTTTCAGGTGTGTTATTGGGCATTTCTGAAAACATTGTCTAAAGTCTGCTTTTAGAGTACACACTGAAGTTCTGTGGTCTAAAGCTCTGAAGTGCAAAATGCAAATCCTAAATCAAACCCCTGAGATTTCAAGTGTGTCCACTGTGCTAAAAATATATTTCTATAAACTCTACTGCATATCAATTAATTGTGAGGGACACCAGCCATGTTTTCTTCTTCTAAAAAGAAACAGTTAAAGCAAGGAAGTATCGAGTAATAATGAGCTTCCAGAGCTATAATTTACAAGAAAAGCGTGCTTTATGATGAACAGGAGATAAAAGCTGCCTTGAACATCTCACGGACTAAATAGACAAATAATATATCCAGAGACAGGCTCAATCATTCAATAAAGGGCCAAAAAAAGCTGTTTATTGAGTATGCCTTTGATTTTACTCAGTGTATTTTCACATTAACAAGCTATCCACATGTGTTTTTTGTCTCCTTATCTGGATTATAGAATAAGGAAATCTTTCCTAAACAGGCTGCATCAATCCAGGCATTCCAGATAAAATTCACAGTGTAAAGTCCTGCAAACTGCTGCAAATAATTCATTACTGGACACATCCTTTACCATTCCTGAAGCAAAGCATCAGATAGGAACAAGAACACTGCCTAGCATTTTAGTGATGTTTTTATTGGATGGAAAGAAAATATATGACTAATTCTTACTTGAAGGAATTGCTTGCAGTTATGTAGTTAAATTCTAATTTATTGCCAAAATTTATTTGCTGTTAGGTGACATTGACTCCGGTGACCAATGCCTCATTATTTTTTAAGGAACAATTTTATAGCTGAAAAGACCACGTATTACAGAGCCATTTATAAAGTTTAAACGTCTTAAGCTAACAATGTGTGATTGCACAGCCAAAAGTGAAAACATTATGGCTTTCTAGGAGAACTCATAACTCTAATACATGGTTATGAAATTGGGCTTACGACAATGAAAACACAGCTTATGTCAGCACACTTCCTCTAATGAGGCTGCAATTGTAATCAAAATCTCTGTGCTTCATCTTACCTAGGCGCTCAGATTATGCATGTTCCCTGATTGTTCTGATTTCATGCAGTCACACTATGAAGCTTTTGTATGAATATTTAATACAGTGATTTGCATTACATTGGTGCCTCATTGTGCGAGGGACTGAACAAACCACATACTGAGAGCCAATCTTGCTGCAAAGGGTTTAAATTTTAAATTGACAAGAAGACAGAGGGAGTGGGAGAGGGAAGAAAAGTACAGAGAAAGAAAGAGGTACACCTACAGTCTCCCTGCAAATATGTGGCACAGACAGTACTTCTGAGCCCTCTGTTCCATTCATTCCCTCTCTAGGAAGCTTATTCATGTCCTTGGGTTGTGAAAACAACATTAAGCACTCTTGATAATTTACATCTTTACTCATTAACTAGCTGTTGGCTCCTTCAAAGTGATTGTGTCTGTTCGTGTTGTAAAGGACACCTCATCACCAGCAAAAGCAATACAAATATTTCATTCACAAAAGGAAGCCCACAAAGAGCCTGTTTTAAAGCCACAGAACTATCATCTCTTCTTGTGTTTTGTGAGCGTTTGTTCTTCATCCAACCTACTTTATCTCCATTCTTGCCTTATCTTGTGCTCAACTACTACTACACTGTGACACCTGCAATTTCACAGCAAGGCTATGAAGCCACTGAAAAATTTAATACTTTTTATATATATGAGACCGATAATGATGCTGGTGGTTTCTATGCTGAGGTGATAATCTTTTCTTCACTCCTTTTTAATCAGCATCATTCATCTGTGTCATCCTGAGTGCTAAAACTACCTTCAAGAGCAAATTTATTTTGGGAACTAGGTACAGAAATTTGTAATTTGCTATTCCCAGCCCATATTTTATTAATGGCTTTGATGTTGGCAGTTATTACTTTAATAACCTTCCATTCTAGCAGTTAAAATGCAGATGATATATTTGTCTCATAATGGTTCTTCATCAATTAATTGGCAAGGCTGGAGATGTTCTAAGCCAGATGATAGCCAAATGCTCTGATGAACTGTGGTAGCGGAACACAAATGCAAGTGAGAAGTACTTGTTTGTGACGTGATATATATATGAAGAAAAGTAAATTAAAAGACATATTTTTGAAATTATGAAAAAACTCATCGGGATTGAACTTCACAGTGATATAGACATGGCAGCTTATGTACTATTTATTTTTTCCAGTGCATCCTAGTGTTTATTCTGTGTAGTCAGACTTAGGGCTTCACTGGCAGAGCAGAGCAGAGCAGAGCAGAGCAGAACAACAGAACAGTACAGTACAGAACAGGGAAGAACAGAGCAGAACAGAACCTAAAATGATCATCTAGTCCAAGTATGTGACCAGTTCAGGGTTGAGCAAAAGTTAAAGCATATTATTATGCTTTGAAATAATTTTCTTATTATATAATGGAACAGGCTTCGTAGAGATGTGTTCGATGTCCCATGCATGTTGGTGTTTAAGTGGCATTTGGATGATGCCCTTAACAACAAGCTTTAAAGGTACACATCCTTGCAGAGAAATGTGTATGGTTTTGTGAGTATGAATGTATAGATGTAGCTGTTTGCCTGTCAATCTATACCTCTGTTCACTTGGAGATTTTAAAACTGTCACTTTCTTAAAGGACATGATCACTTAAAGTTTCACACCAGCATTAAGTGAGAGCTTAGTCCATATGCAACAGCATTCATGTGGGTAGATCCAATTCTTCCTAGTAGAAGGCAGTGAAACAGGTGCTTTGTATTACCACCTACATATATTGTTAGCATATATATCTGTATTTACACGTGTTTCTATATAAAAGGAAGTGCTCCAGGAAGGTTTTTCAATGCCCAACCCAAGGCTGGAGACTATCTTTCATTAGGGGAGCAGAGCTGTGCTTACCTTTTATGCAACTAACACAAGGAACTTTCAGGATCCAGCCCTGTGTCTTACCCATGTAGCTTCTAGAAAGATGCTATTTGCATCCTTTGGTCTGAATTTTCTAATTTCTTACCCATTTTCATAGCCACACACTTAAAATGCACAGAAAATGAAGTTGTGCTTCTTTGTAATAAAGTCGTACCAGATATTCATTTCTAAGACATTACTTACACATACAGAAAAAAGATCAATGTTTAAGATGAAAGAGCAATTATACATGTCGAGGTGGAAGAACTACAGGAATTTTCATATTAAAGAATGTGTAAAAATGTGATATAAAAATGTAAGTTGTGTCCCATTCAAGATGAAGGTGACTAAATTATGCCTCTATTCTTGCCTTTTATATATATTGTTATAACCACTTCTGCATATCAGCTGCAGGAGGAAAAAAAGTTGAAGAAAGCAAGCAAGCCCACCAACAACAGACATTTCCTAATCATCTTGCTTGAAGATAAACGCTAGCTGTGAGCCATTAGTGTGTGTGGAGAGAGATAATTAGAAGAAAAGCAGAGATTAAGCAAGAAAATTTAATTTATGTGTGAAAAAGCAAATGCTGTAAGATAAACGTTTAATCCAGAATATTTAACTATTTCATTGTTCAATCTCAGTCCGATAGTTGAAGTGAAACTGAATGAAAGGAAAAAGCTCATGGGCTCTTTGTGCTTTCTTAGCTGGATCCACTTCTTCTCTTTTGTTCTATATAAATTCCGACAGGTAAGACACATTTTTCCCCCCTTTTCAACACCTACATCAGCCAAGGTCTCTTAATTGTAAGTACACAAATGCATGTGTATTTATAAAGCTGCAGACTAACTACCCTTTGTGATAATTCAACACATTATAAATACACTGGGCAGCCAGTAATTTCTTTCAGGATATTTTTATTATCTTTAAGAGGAAAAGTGCTACTGAAGTCTCAGGAAGACTGCAAATCTGAAGATACAGTGTGAAAATGATAGTGTTTTCTGGATATTCAAAGGGTGTGAGTTATTCAGACTGTTCAGTTGTGCTGTCACCAGCCACATTGGTTGCTGTTCAAAGACCATCCAAGGAGTGGGGTGCTTCCCTTGCAGACATCTGCCAGGCAGATGGACAATAGAGACAGGTAGGTCCTGACTGCTGAAGATATTATTGAGCCAGAGGGAGATAGATTTAGACTTTTAGTTACATAAATGATTCTTTCAAAGATAGATTGAATTTAAAAAAGACAAAAAAAAAAAAAAAAAAAAACCAAAACAAAAAAACCAAAAAAGATAAAAAAAACCTATAACTT